>JAUZST010022588.1:0-31844 GCA_034779995.1 Parotocinclus haroldoi
ATATTAAACCTACATGTACACCTTGTTTCTGCACTCACTGTCCATTATATCAGCTTTGTTTACCATATAGAAGCACTTTGTAGTTCTACAATTACAGATTGTAGTCCACCTGTTTCTCTACATTCTTTATTCGTCCCTTTTACTCTGTTCTCTAATGGTCAGGACCCCCACAGTCTTAGCACATATCAGGTACTAGTTGGGTGGTAAATCATTCTCAGCACTGCACTACCCAGCCATCAGCATCCTGTGTGAAGAATTAGAATAAATATGTGTAACAGACGATTTACTGTCTCTGACTTTACGTCTACATGGTGAAGCAACTAGGTAGAGTTGAAGATGAGGAGACTGGAATGCTTTGGCTCATTCTGCGTGTATGATACATTATCTGTTTTGTGAAAAAAGATTTGTTTTTTCAGATTGTTGTAGGTTATTATTTCTCATGATTGGAATTGTATTTATATATGGCAGCTGGTACACTTTATATTCTGTGCAAGGTAAATAAAGGTTTATTGGCTGTCCCATAGCTCTACATGTCCCTACATCACTTCCAGTCCCATCATTCAGTCTAGAAACTACAAACATGGTGTGTTGAGAGATAAATGACCCAGTTATGTCTCGGATCTTTTTTCGATCTTTTTCTAGCTGCACTGCTACACAGCACACCAATTTTCAAAATTCATTGAGTGATAAGAACATAAAAGATGATCAAGTCATATTCAGACACCAACACAAACTTGACCTCTCTGAATCTCTCTCAAGGATACAACAGATGCTGTCTGGTGGGCCATGACTGGGGGGGTTTCATCGCCTGGCTCTTTGCCATTCACTACCCAGAGATGGTGGTGAAGCTGGTTGTGCTGAACAGCCCTCATCCTTGTGTGTTTGCAGGTAAGCCCCCCATCCCTATGACCTTCAGTCACTTTACCGTCTCCTGAAAAGGTTGCAGCTATGATATCGGTTCACCACCAGTATGGCGGAGGGCAGGTGTGAGTGAATCTGAACGCACAGTGAAATGAGGGATTTTGGAGGATGGCTTGGTGTCAAGAAGGGCAGCAAAGAAGCCACTTTTCTCCAAGAAAAACATAAAGGACTGACCGACATTCTGTAGGAAGTACAGGGATTGGACTACAGTAAAGGGATAAAGTGGTAAAGTTACTGTCTGTGATGAATCCCCCCTTTACACTGTTTTGGGACATCTGAAAAAATGATTGGCTGGAGAGAAAAGAGGAACACTACCACAAGTCCTGTGTCATGGCAACAATGAAGCATCTGGAGACCATTCATGTGTGGGGTTGCTTCTCATGCAGGAGAATGGGGTAATTCAACGTTTTCCCTAAGAACACTGCCATGAATAAGGAATGATATCAAAACATCCTCCAAGAGCAACTTCAACTCCAAGCACCGATTTGGCAAGAGTTGGTTGCCATCATTCAAGCTTCTGCCCCGAAGCTGATATCCAATACAATAAGTCTTAAAGAAGGGTCAAAACTGGGTGTATTTGCAAATTAAAATTATAATAATAATCGTGCTTCATTATTCCATCTAAACATCTGACAAAAGGTCTAAAAAAAACTGAGGCAGCGACCTCAAAATTTTTGGCCACGGATGTACGTTCACTTTAAGGACCCGGGTTTTACCAATGATAATACATTTGAATAAGAAATAAAAATGTGTCTTTTAACTTCACATAACACCATAAACAGCTGGTCATTTTTTCATTTGAAGAACATTTAAGAATCTTTAGCTGAAGTTATAGGACACAGTGTGGTCCTACTCCAGGAGGCGTCTAAAAGCCACAGTCTTTTCAGAAACCAGTATACCATGATTTACTGAAGGTATTAAAAATCCTCTCTTCTTTCTTCTTCTCTCTTCAGATTATGCTCTTCGTCACCCCAGTCAGTTGCTCAAGTCCAGCCATTTCTTTTTCTTCCAGCTCCCACGCTTCCCAGAGCTCATGCTTTCCATCAACGACTTCAAGGTGAACACATCTTTCTTTCTGGGTCTATGTGCAGTGGTGAAATTGCAAAATGCCTCAACGTGGCTTCAAATGTGCTGGGAAAACGTAGTGCCTGATTGATTAGATACACTTTGCTTGCTGGGTGCAGCTTGTAGGTGTGTAGTTAATGGCTATAGCTCTTTTTTTCACACACAGTGTGTATTTATCTTTCTCCAGCCTTTTAGCAGTTTTACGTTTTGTCCACAGGATGCTGTTAGATGTTGGCCAAGATTGGTACACCAAACAAACGTGATCTGGTTATTGCTAGACCTAAGCCGGTCCCTGGTGGTGTAGAGAGTAGCTGACAAATGAGTGAGAAATTGTATTCGTAAAAACCACACCCATATGGTAGACGTACTTGCTAATATAGTCAGTCAGTGTACAAGATTGTATCAGATATAAAACATAAACATAAAACCACAGACAAGTGTGATGCTCTGGGCAATGTTGTAACAGACCTTGGACCCTGGCGTTCATGTGGATGATACACAGGTGATCTAATAGTCCTGTTCATAGAACTGCTGTTTATTAGGCCTGATGTAAAATCGAAATTCAGAATTCAGAATACAGTTTCTGCTGAACGTGCATTTTACAGCGCTACCTCATTTCTTGTCTTTGATTTATCCAAGAACCAAAAATGACCAGTACAGAGCAAATTGTTGCCATAAGGAATAATGTAACTTGAACAAATCTATTCCAAACCCCCAGAAAATCCACACTGTATGAGACATTACAAGCACTAATGGAATTTCCTGATTTATGATGAGGATATGTTCAGATGAGTTCAATGTAAATGAGTTAAATGTAAGTATCATAGACTGCTGAGTTTAATATCGTCTCTGCTGTATCATATCAGAGCCTTTTACACATTAACACTAACATTAACCCACAGTCGAAATCGTGAACATAAAGCTTATTTTATGTGAAGTGCTGAAAAATCTTATGTTAGTTTAGTGAGTAATAGATGTGAAAGGGAAAAGTCACAGCAAAACACTTAACTCTACTGGTGAACTCAGGGTGCTAGTAAAGCTGCTAAAACCTGCAGCCTGTGTTCTGGAGGATTCAGTTCCTGTTTTCCTTTTGCTTGCTAGTTAGAAGGAAGCTTTTTAGGACCCATGAAGACTTGTTTGTACCAAGAACACAGCGGAGATTCTCACTGAGCAAGGGCTATTGTAAATCTGAAGCGCTCTCTGCTGAATCGTGAAGCGTGAATCATGAGTCATAAATCGAGTTTCGACTGAAACGATTGCATGGCTTAACTAGTGTTGTAAGTAGCGAGCACACGACGAGAGCAGAGATAAATTATTCTAGTGAAAATGCATTAATAACCGAGTTTGACAAGCTCCAAGGTGGCCGTGGACTGATGTACGTTGATGTATGTTTATTATCGGATTGTCATTGTAAAACTGAAATATTGTAAGGCAGACCATCTTAAAAAGGGAGAACCTTAAGCTAAGGTTAAGCTGATTGATAAACTTAATAATAATAAACCGAGGAAGTAATAAACCGAAGAGTAATGCGATGCTCACAGAACTATGGCTGCATATAAAACGATTAAACACTTGATGTTTAACTGAAGTTTACACTACCTCCATTACACTACCTAAAGTACTTGTGCTGTAGATGGGATATAGAAAGCTGTTAAGTGAAAACTGTTTCCGGAGAATAATCATATTCGTAAAGGAGCGCTCGTCAGCATTTACATTCATTTCTGCTTTCAAATCAATTCAAAAACGGAGCATTGTTTCCAATAGGGTTGCAAAATTCTGAGAATTTTCAAAGTTGGGAAATTTACCATGGGTTGGTAAAAATATACTGAAGCATAATCTTGGCTTAAATAATTAGATATGATACCAAAACGGTTGAATAACAAAGCTGCTCCTCAGTCCCAGGCACTTTGGCACATTACACACTGAAGGGCTGTTGAGACCACACCATTCCCGTGCATTATCTGATGTGTGGGGACATTTCACACCAGCTAATGTGGATGGAAAATATTTGTTTTTATGTAAATATTGTGGAAATAGCTATGTGAAGAATGCCACAAAGCTGCAGCAACACATCAATAAGCGCCCCAAATTTCTCCAGATCTCAAAACAACAAGCAGTGAAGAGTTCCACTCCAGCAGAAAATGCATCTGTTGCGTTGGGCACAGACACAGACACATCCTCGTCAGTTCCTGGTCCCTCTGGCATGAGAGCATTTTTTGATTCAATGGATGCACTAACCCAGAAGACTGCAGATGAGTGTTTTCGCCCGAGCAATTTATGCAACTGGCTCACCCGTGATGTTGCCATGAAATGTTTACTGGAAGAGGTTCTTCAGCATTCTCCAACCTGCATACATCCCTCCAACCAGACATGCTTTATCAACTCATTTGCTTGGGGATGAGTTTAATAGGGTGCAAGCCAAGGTCACAGACACTATTCATGGGATAGACTGCATTTCGGTCATATTGGATGGATGGTCAAACATCCGAGGACAAGGAATTATCAATTTCATTGTCACTACCATGCAATCTGTGTTCTACAAGAGCATAGACACAAAAGCTAACCGGCACACAGGTACTTACATCGGTAAACTGCAGTGGTCAAAGACCTTGGGCCAGACAAGGTTTATGCAATTGTAACTGACAATGCCCAAAATATGAAAGCTGTCTGGGCACAAGTGGAGCAAGCATACCCTCATATAACAACCACTGGCTGTGCTGCCCACACTCTCAGTCTTCTCCTTAAGGACATCAAGGAACTGAAGACAATGCACACACAATGCAAGAGAGCAAAGGAAGTAGTGAAATATGTCAAAGGCAAACAAGTGCTTTCAGCAATCTGTCTCTCAAAGCAAAAGGAAAAGGAGAAGAGTACCACACTGAAACTGCCCAGCAACACACGATGGGACGGAGTTGTCATCATGTATGAAAGTCTGCCGGAGGGAAAGGAGTCTCTGCAACAGATGGCCGTATGTCAGACTGCAGGCATCGAAAGTGATGTGAAGAGAATTATCTTGGACGATGTGTTTTGGGAAAGAAAGAAAGAGGAAAGAAAGTGGAAGCCTCACAATCCTCATACCCATAGCAACAACCATTACCAAGATCGAGGGGGATGATGCCATCTTGTCAGATGTACTGTACCTTTTGCTGATCTTAGGAGTTGCGTTCTTTTGATTGAATTAAGCATTTATAAAGTTCTGCTCGCAACTAACTGTGTCATAGTTATTATTTGGATTGTATATTGTTGTTTGCTGTATTGTTGTCAATGTAATATTGTTATTACAACGTAATATGTCTGCTGTTGATAAAAACACATTGTACATTGATGATAGTGTTTTATATCAATAAAGTGTTCAATATGTTCTATTAATTCCAATAAATTGGAATAAGTTTGCATAGTCCCAGAGCTAAAGTTTTCATGGAAAGTTTGCGGTAATTTACTGGAAATTTATCTGAAATTTTCCACCCCTCTGCAACCCCTCTGCAACCTTAGTCTCAAAGCAGCTTTGCAATCTTATATTATCTTTATATGATCTTAAAAGGCCAATCCCAAATAAGGCAAATCTAGGGTGACAGTGGAAAGGAAAAACTCCCTGAAAGTAGAAGGAAGAAACCTTGGGAGGACCAAGACTCAAAATGGGACCCATCCTCCATGGGTGGCCTATATGTTAATTAAGTAAATACTTAAAAGTATGTTAAAATAATAGCAAAATTAAGTATATAACATAATTTAAATTAATAATAATATTTAAATTAGTAATAAAATAAGTAACAAAATAGGTTTTGTAATAGAGAAATAGAGAAAAGAGAAAATATAGTTACTTATGGGTTAGGTACACAGAGTCTATTATCAATCACTGATGCCATGTGCGGCTGAAAGCTCCAGCAGCACTAACTATAGCAGATCGAACTATCTAACCTTACTATCATGATGTGGCTCATTCCTGAACAGTTTTCCTGGGAGATTTTCGTAAGGTAGAAACGTTGTTCTTGGATATTCAAAATCTTACCTGCTTACAACTGTTTTAATGTAAAGAAGTGACACACAACTTTATCATTGGCTATTAGACCAATCAAAATGCTCATAGATAAATAACCAATTGACAAAACTGCAAATGATTAAGCTTATTTACTTGTCGCTGTTTATCACTGCATCCAGCGAAACTGCCACATACCTAAGTGTTAAAAAAATCCAAAATGTCTCCCTTACCTTAAAACATTAATTGTCAGTTGGTAATCTGCCGCACGTGGCCCATCATAAGCCTTAAAACAAGCTCATAAGAAGAACCAACAAATCCCTTTTTCACTATCAGCTACTAAGAGTCAATACTTTGAAACAAAAGGTGATGCCATAATGTGCCACAGGTACCTTACTGCTGAAATGTTTAATGTGTAGTACTCAAAGTCAGGAAAAACCCTAAACAACTTGCAACAGAATTCAAGAACAATAAACAGTAAGTTATATAAACCAGGTTATACAGCCAAGGGGAAAAATAATGGGCAGAATGTTGTTTCTGTCAAAATATGGAAAATTTCAGTATGATTCAGAGAGGTTAAGCAGAGTTTAGTGTTTACACCAGTAGGAGTACTTGGTGAGAGTCCATCAGGATCATGTTCGGGTTTGAACCTAATAGATAATATTTGGTGTCTTATAAAGAATGAAGCATAGCCGTTGTCTATCCTTTGTTCTCTGACTTTGCTATGAATAGCCATGACACTGTGGTAACCCTTGCATGATTTGACATAGGGCAATGGTTTAAACTTCACTAGAGGTGGTCCAACAATGTTTAAACAGAGTAGCGAGGAAATGGTACAAGCATGCAATTAAGCTCAACATGCTCAAATTCATCGGAAAGTTCAGGTTCACACTCACCGCTTAAAACTGTGTTTACTGCCACAAACATTTTTGCTTAGCACTCCCAGAATGTCTCTCAAATGCCTGTCCACAGACTGTATGAATGATTATCATTTTTCGATGGCAAAACAATGTCAAAGTGACTCCGCTTCATTTTCGCCATGCAGTGCATCTGGCCTACTAGGACAATACACTTTCAATTCTTCAACCAATGTGTAATGCATGATATTCACTCTCAAGGACTAGCATTTATACTTTCGCATTTCTGGGTAAACTGTATCAAAAATCATTATGTGATTATTTTTTTTCCTTTATGCAGTGGTACCCCTTTGAAAACAATTTCTTTAAATTCTATATTGCTAGGCTGGGTATTTGTGGTGGGCTATTTTGCCAGTACTTTGAAGACCTTCAAGTCTATTTTAATTGCTTGATGTGCCCAATTAGTATTCCTCTTTTGTATGTATGTATGTATGTATGTATATATACACAAAAGATGGATATTTAAAAAATGAAATGTCCCCTAATGAAATTTCCCATGACTTTTGTGAGCAGTGTATGACTAGTCTTGAGATAACCTTGTGTATAGATGTAACTTTGTGTGTGCCGCAGAAACGGCCCGTGATGCTTATAGTAACGTTAAATGAAGGCCCACTTATTGCCTACAAGCCGGCCAGATTGGGTCAGGGAAGGCAAGAAGTCTTAAGTTTAGCTAGTCATTCTTGAGTAGTTTATTGTTGAGTGTCTTTCTGGTTACCAAGTCTGTGCTTGTTCTTGGATATCGTTGGTCATATTGATCTTGTATAGGCAGCACGATGGCTAGCACTGCTGCCTCACAGAAAGAAGGTTCCGGGTTCAATCCCAGGGTGGAGCGACCTGGGACGGTATGGGTTTATTCCAGGTACTCCTGTTTCGTCCCACAGTCCAAAGACATGCATGTTAGGTTAATTGTTGTCTCTAAAAGTGGCCCTTAGTGTGTGACTGTGTGTGTGCGCGCCACGTTTAGGGTTATTCCTGCCCTTGCACCCAGAGTTGCCAGGTTTGGATTTAACACGAAGATAATGGATGGATCTTGTGTATAAACCAACAGTTGGTTCATACGTCTGTGTTGTGTACGATTTGCGACAAGTCTTGTGTCACGCTCCCAAACGGCATACTTCCAGATCTGGCTCTCACATGCCTCCTCACTCACCCGTTCTGTTTCGCCAGGCTACTGATTGCACACACCAGGTCCCAATCAGCTGATTACACACAGGCATTTAAACACCACTCAGTCACGCTTCCATCAAAATGTTTCATTATGTGCAATGTGTAATTCTGGCTGTTTTATCTGGGTTTCAGACCAGATAAAACCCGATTCCCTGTTGACTGCCTTGGAGTGTTCTTTTAACTCTGTTTTTGGTTTCACCTCATTTTTTATGCCAGTCATAACAACCTAAATGTCAAGCAATTCTATTACTGTGTAAGGAATCGACTTCAAATACTCATTAAATTACAGAGAAACTTTAGACTTGCATTCAGTCCTATGCAGATTTGAATCAAAGTGCTACTATCCTCATAAAATAGTCTAATTACTTACAAACTTTTTGTCTTGAAGTTTAACAGTGAGTTCTGTCTGAGGATCAGTAGCATATTCACTGCTTTTGAGAAAGAAAAATGGCAAAACTTAGTTCTGAAGTCTAGTGAGTCTCCTTGTGACACAATAAGGAGAGCAACATCTGACAGGGTTGTTGAATCCCCTCGTTTTCGATACTAGGCATCCCACATAAAATGGTGTCTTTTTTCACAGTTTGTGCGTTGGTAGGCACTCTAGATAACACAATCTGTGTTCAAGCACTGAATGAGTGAGTTTTACATAATGTTCCCGTTAAAAAATACAAAATGTTTCTATGGTCTCTTTGCCATTTTTAGAGTTTTTACATTGCTTGGTACGCCATGTTCTCGGATGCCAAAACAGAGTTGTGTAGACAGTTGTTTTAGTGGTGTTTTAATTTGCACCTTTCAGCCGCTCACATTTAAAAACACAAAATGCCTTATATCATTTAAAAGTATTTATACTAGTTCTACAGTTAAGGCATATAAGTACATATGGACTAAGGGAGTTCATAGTCATTTAGATTTGTTTATATTTTGCTTTTAAGGTATATGGCACTCAGAGAGCTCAGCTCAGAAGTGCTGGAGTGCAGTTTAGAAATCCCCTCTTCCTTGATGCAGCACAAATTAAATCTATGCTAAAGGAACAACACAAAATGCAGTTTTAAGCAAAATGGTAATTTCAGGTTAAATAAAAATGAGGTTTAACCACATCATCATGGTATAAATAGATTCTGATAACATATAATTCACAATACACCATAATCATACACCTCCAAGTGAGATTATTTACTGCTGCAGGTGGTCCCAGATCAAGCAGGGTACTGAATCAAGACTGTGCACCAGTATTTATTCTGGTGTGTCTAAAGGGTTAAGGTTAGACGATTCAGATGATGCATATATTCAATATTCCAGGTATTTTAGTCGTCTACCTATTCATTTAAACAACATAGACTCAACTAATAGCAAGATAGTGTGGTAATATGCAGTTACTCTACAGTCAGGGCCAAAAATTTTGAGCATGGAACAAATTTTGGTTTTCACAAAGTTTGCTCTTCTTTTTTAAGATCCTTTTGCCAGATGTTTATGGGGTATACTGAAGTACAGTTATAAGCGTCCCATACATTTTTTAACCTTTTATTGCCAAATACATCCAGCTTAAGCGAATATGTAATACAGTGTTGACCCTTCTTCTTTAAGACTTCTGCAATTCACCTCGGCATCCTGGATATGAGCTTCTGGTGAAAATCTTAAATGATGGCAACCCATTCTTGCCTAATCAGTGTTGATCACAGTTTTTGGGATTTTGTTGGTCCACCCTCTTTTTGAGGATAGAACACAGGTTGTCAATGGAATTGTGATCTGGGGAAATCATTTTTTTCCAGATGTCCCAAACAGTCTGAAATGGACTTCATTTAAAAAAAAATTATCCCTGCAGTCCAATCCCTATACTTCCTGTCAGTCCGTGCTTGATGTTTTTTTTCTTTGCTTTCTCCTTGATACTAAGCCATCCTCCAAAAGCCTATGTCTCACTGTGTGTTCAGATGCACTCACACCTGCCCTTTGCCATTCCTGAGCAAGCTCTGTACTGGCGGTGACCAGATTTCGTTCGCTACATCCGCATTAGTCAACCAGTCTGCTATTCTAATCATCATGACAGTGATATCAGCTATCTTGTCCTCATTAACCTTTTCTCCTGAGCTAACAAGATCATCACTGAAATGATGTTAGCAGGCCATTTTGTCAGGGTGAAATGCAATAGGTGGAATAGGTGATAAGGTAATTTTCACGGCTGGAAATGACTTTGCATTTAATTGCAATTAATCTGATCACTTTACACAATCTAGAGTTACAGTTTTTCTCAATTGCTTTGGTGCATTTTTCTAATCAGAATTCAAATTCTCATAACTGTTAGTTCAACCTACACAAGATTAAGTCATTTGTGCACATCATTATAGTTTCTCATTCCTTCCAGCAAATTACAAATGCTTTTGGACATGCATCAGTGGCTTCCATACACTCCTGCTGTTTTATAACATTATCATTTGCTTATGTCATGTCAGTCAAAATCAA
This sequence comes from Parotocinclus haroldoi, assembly GCA_034779995.1. NCBI lineage: Eukaryota > Metazoa > Chordata > Actinopteri > Siluriformes > Loricariidae > Parotocinclus > Parotocinclus haroldoi. The sequence continues at coordinate 10,504 of JAUZST010022588.1, forward strand.
CTCTACCAATTAATGCCAAATAGTAATTTCCTATGAAACTAATGGTTGTCATTTTTTTTTTTTTGCTTTAATCATTACATACAAAAATGCTGAACTACACTATTCACAAAAATTAGGGGATATTTCAGAATGAATATAAAGAGGATACCCCAAAACTTCTGGACAATCTGATCCTGTCCATGCCCCATCACACTTGGGTGACCATACAAACTACTGAACAGTCAATGTGTGGCTCTCTCATCCAGTTTGACATGCTTTTGCTGACCCCCATGAATATGTCACTTTCTACTCAATCACAATAATTGAGTTTACATAATGTTTTTTGACTTTTCATTTGCTTTTCTGATGATATTGTTTAATGAAATGAAATGCTTATTTTTTTAATGGCTTCATATTAATTTTTAAATATCCCCAAGCAGTGAGCAGTGTAGTTGTCATTCAAGATCAGTCAAGCTACTGTGTTAGACATGAAGCTCACAGTGGGACTAGAACTTTTTACATTTTACAGCTTTATTGCAGCACATATTTACTGTATTGCAGTGTAAAGTATATTGTTAGAGTTAAAAAATGCCATATTTACTGTATGGTACTGTACTGCAATTTACACTTTTACTATGAAATCTCACAGTACATTTGTCCTGGGGAACTGTCATAATGAAAATAAGACAAAACCATTCGACTATCTTATTCATAAACAATGGTGTCAGGACTTTTTCACTGACACTTTCATTGACATGAATACTTGCTTTTGAGGAATGAACTATCTATTTTTATCACGTGCCACACTTTTGCAGGTTATCAGCTAAATTGTTTTGAGAAATGCATTTATTGTTGTGCAAATGTTACTAGTGATGTGAGAATGCACTTGTAAGTGACTGAGAACAGCAGTAATGCAAATTGCACCATGCAGTAAACTTTGTGAAAACCTAAATTTGTGCCATTCTCCAAAACTTTTGGCCACGACTGAGATCCCCATTAAACCTACAGGAGCTATTATGACATCTCATTCTAAATCCATAGGCATTAATACTAAGACTAAGTTGATTTCCACTTTGAGGTTATAAGAGCTTCCACTTTTCTGGGATGGCTTTGTGTAAGTCTTTGGACTGTACCTATTAGATTTTTTGCCCATTCATCCACAAGAACATTTGTTAGGTCAGACACTAATGTTGGACAAGAAGACCTACCTTGCAACCTCACATCTCAAAGATGTTTGATAGGGTTGAGCTTAGGTCTATGTGTGAATTGTGAATTGCATGTGGCCCACTTGACTGGTCCTCAAACTCACCCAACCATGCACTCAAGGACCTTGCTTTGTTCACTGGGCACAGTCATGCTATTACAGAAAAGGGCTAGGAGGCTTATTGCAATAGTGGTATCCTTTTACAGTACCACACATTCTTTCACAAATGTTTGTAAAGACAAACTGCAAGGTTAGGTGCAATGAGACTGAATTAAGCACCCAACTTCAATAATTATGAATATTTTGTGCATATATATATATACTCTCTGTTAATTTAAAAATAGAACCAAACACTAAAAGCATTATTATTTCCAGCCCTATGTGACAAAGGGCACACCTTTGTATTGTGAGGGCATTAAAAGGGACATGTAGTAATATGTGTAATGCATAACAATGTCAGTAGCACAACCTGGAGCTGATTACAGCGTGTATGAGTGCTCTCACTGTGTCATTTGGAGCACTTACTAGGGCTGTAAATAAAAGGTCAGTATGACATTTCCCTGCTGCCTGACTAACACTGCTTACTGCTCTATACAATATACTGTATAAATGAGCATACCTGCAATAGGTCAAACACTACACTTGACCAAAGAACAAAGCATGCTTGTTACCTATGATGTTAATATTAATGTACTGCAATTGTATGGCAAATTCCTGAACAAAATGTTACAACCCTAAACCAAAAGGTTGTGACAGTATGGCAAATGTCAGCCTAAAAATACCATTTGTTACATTAACTTGACTTTTATTATCGTTGCCAAAGCATCTTTTATGCGTGAGCAACAATGGCAGCGTTACAAAGTGGTTAATGCTTTACTGTACTAACTCGTTTCTGGAATGTGTTACAGGCCTGAAATTCATGAATGGATGTGTATAAGCAAATTAAATGAAGCTGACCAGACAAAATTTTGCTTTCATAGTGTCTGTGCTTAAAAAAATAACAGCCACAGTAAATGTAAGACACGCTGCATTGTTTTTAATTGTATTTTACATCCTGTCTCAATGTTTTCTGATTAGAGGTTGAATTATTTGAATTTTACTACTTATTCTAGATACTATAATTGTACTAACAATGGTATGTGATAATAGAATCTATAAATTCATGACAAAATAAAAATAAACAAAGCAGCAAGCACATCTTATAGCACTTGTCTATAGCCACATTGGTTCAGACATGGAAAAAGTTGAAGTTCACTAGTTTTGAGGTGCTGAAAACGAAAAATGAAATGATGTTAAAATTTGATATTGGCTCTAATATTCATGACACATGGGTGCTTAGAATATTTATTACAGCCTTTGATACAACTCTAGGCAAAGATTGCATCATCTCTGTATGACCAGTGAAAGATGATGCAATCCTAATTAACCTTGCATTGCATAACTCTATATACTGTAAATCTTACATTCTCTCTCCATCAGTCACCCAGCCAACATTTTTACCATTCAACTATTCAACAATGCCTCAGATTTGCATTTATAAAGTAGATAATTACTGATATATCTGAGGTGAAGTGACTGTTGAATCACAAAAGTGAGGTGCATAATCTATGACCAACATAGGTGGGGCCACTGTGTTGACTTACAGGTGATCATCAGGTTCTTGTGCTTGGTCTTCATTGTGGACACACAAAGTATTTCTGTTTCTTATTTGAATTACAGTTGAGCATGAGAAGAAGACGAGGACAAAAAATGTTCTTCATCTAGCACTTGTTGAACTAAATAAGATTCTGCCACCTCCACTGCATATCAAGTTGGGTTTTATGAAGAACTTTGTGAAGGCAATAGACAAAAATGAAAGGAAGCATTCCAGCATCTCCTTTGTAAATTTCCAAGGTTGAATGAAGCAAAGATAAAGGAAAGAGTATTCATTAGTCCTTAGATTCATATGCTTCTGAAAAATAAGGAGTTTAGCCATTTGCGGCAGGGCAAGGCAACATTCCAGTTAGCGGTAACAAATATCCTTGTAAACACCAGGGCAGACAAATATAGAGGGTTGGTGGAAAATTAGTTTCAGGCATATAAAGAACCTGGCTGTAACATGTTCTAAAAAGATTAAGTTCTTGCACTCTCATCTAGACTTCTTTGCACTAAACTGTGGAGCAGTCAATGATGAGCATGGTGAGTAATGTCACCAGGAAATTGCAGCTATAGAAAAAAAAAGTTATCAGGGTAAATGGAATCCTTCAATGCTTGCAGACTACTGATGGACACTTACTAGAGATTACCCAATGCTTTTAAAAAGGAGCAGAGAAGCTGGTTAGCGAGGACATATTTTGTACAGTCCACTGACTTGTATTAGTTAATTTGTGAATTGTTTCATTTAAGTACATTTAAATACATTTTACATTTACATTATTTAGACACCCTTACAAAGCAACTTACAGAAGTGCTTTAAGACATCAAAAACAATCTAAGCAAGAATACACTTATGAAACTGTTATGATTGTTTTGTGTTTTTACATTTGACTTTCCTCAGAATCATTTGGTCACTAATACGTGTCATTTTTATATATTTAAAAGTAACTATATGTTATAATAAATTGTTAATTTATGTAAAGGTAAAACACAAACATAAAAAACTGCATAAAATGCATAAAACTAGAGCCAAATGATAGTTTTGCTTGTTATATTTCAATTATATTTAAATTTTGTAGACCAATGTAAACAACATCTCATTTTGAAAAGGCAAATTCAAGGCAGGAATTTGGATGCAACATTGGCACAACTTGGCCACATCCAGTGCAAACCCCCATAGAATCCAGCTAGTTTGCTTATGCTAACTTGATAGGACTTAATGTGCAGTATTTAGCTCTGCTGCCTCACAGCTCCCGAAAATCCTGTGTCAATCCCAACCCTGGGCTCCACCTTTGTGAAGTTTGCATGTTTCCTTGTGTCAGCATGTGTTTGCTCTGGGTCATCTAGTTACCTCCTACAGTCCAAAGTCTGTTAAGTTAATTGGTTAAGTTATTATGTGTGTGAATGTGTGTATGAGTGCGTGTATGTGCCCTACGATGGATAGGTGCCTTGTCCATTGGTGGTACCTGCCTTGTGTCCTGTGCTGCCGGCTAAACACCGGTTCTTCTGTGACTCTGACAATGAACAAGGTGATAAGAAAATGAATTAATTATCCTATCCATATTTTGGATAGCCTGTTTGTTTTATTATTTTTATTTATTTTTGCCAGAAAGCATTTGACTATAATTCTTGTTCATATTACAATCAGATAATGTTCATGAAAACAATCTTTTGAATTTACTTTGCGTTCTACTAGCTTTTCATCCACATGCAATGTATACAACTATTAATGAAAACGGCACTAGCTACTAGGTCTAGGGAATAGATGATTTATAACTAAATAGAACTATTCGGCAGTTCTGGAAATCCAACATCCAATTTTCTTTTCATTAGCTCAAGAGGATGGTGAAATCTAGCACAGCAAATCAGGTCCACTATTTTGGCCTCGTTTTGTAGTTAGCATAGCAGTGACTGTGGTATGTAGTTAGCGAGAACATTTATAGGAATGTGCAGTTTTCCCCAGAGGACCCACATACACAAACAGCTGACAAAGTATAAACCAAATGTGAACATCAGCGTTACAAATGTGTTTTGATGTATGCTAATGTCTGTGCTTGGGGACGTGACGCTGGAAGGGATGTTGAGAGTATGTATTCACAGAGTCCATTAGGATGTTTCCCGAGATACTGAGGGACCTGAAGTCGTGTTCAAGCATTATACCTCAATTCGATTGAAAGTAATATATATATATACATGTTTTATTTGCTAAATTGATTTAGTACAATGCTTGGTTTGAAGTCTTTGGCACAGCTGCTAGTATTTGTCTGCTCTAACATTCTGATAATAAAAGTAGTAGTTTTCACATTCTGTACAGTCAGGCTATTCCTTATTTACCTGTGTTTAATTGAGTGTTGTAGGTGGTAAGATGTTTCCGCATTCATGTTCATTCCAGTTTAGCTGGAAATGAACTAAAGTGCAGATATGTAAAACTAGACATTGCCCTGCCCTTTTGTCTCCAATGGCAATGAGAAATGCATGTCCTGCAAGTTTTTTTAAAAACCTCTTTGCAATGACGTGGAGAAAAACTGCTTTAGGTCATATTTATGCAGAGGTATGGAAAATCTTAGCACAAGCTTTCAAGCGCCAATATATTAAATAATTTTTCACTTTCACTGCAGATATTTCTTTGCGTGGTGGAAAAATATTCTAGAAGCCCAGTTTCATTATTCTGTGGGTAATTTGCTCTCCGAGTGTGATTACGCACATAGTAATCCAATCATAATAAGATTCCTGCAATCTGATTATTCAATTGGTCATGTAAACAGTATACTTTGTTTTCTTAGATTGGATTAAGGTCAAGAAATCTGATAAAGATAGTAAATGGATTTCTCAGTGCATGCACCCCCTTACTCTTTCCTCAGTCTGTGTCTGCATGCAAACGTCAGAAAGTGTAGAGCTGTCTCAGAGGCAGCTAGCAGAATCTAACATTTGGTGGTGCTTGCTTCCATTTACCTAGTTGCGTGTTTCTCTTATTGGATCTGGCAACCGTGGAATTATATGCATCACCTTGCAAAAAGCCTCCAAATATAGTTGTAAATAGTCTGAAATACAATATATGAAGGAAATAAATTCCTTCACGTTGTTCTCGGAGATTCTTGGCCGGTTGCAAAGTAGAAATCTGGTTATTACCCGAGTCCTGTAAATCAGGAGTTTTGCCATTATCTGATTACAGTGCATGTAAACTTGTTGATTGCTTGCTCACTGATTTTCTAGAGTTATTGGTTTATTAACTGCATGTACATACACACTGCCTTCTCCATTATTCATACATTTGTGCTACTGTTTTATCAATATACTGCACTTCAAATAAACGAAGGTTAACTTCATGACATCATCAGGCATGTTTACTGTTCCTAAGTTGTCGTTTTTTCGAAATTGCATTCCTTGCACTGCATTCAACAACCCTTGGTGTAAAAAGACAGATAAAAAGTCATGATGCTAGAGATGTTAAGCTAACAGGCATATTTACATAATTCATCATACCTCTTTTTCCAGTTATAACCTATAGTCATATTGACAATGATATTGTGAACCTGTTTGCATGCTAATGGTGGTGAATTAGCATGTATTAAACAGAAGAATATTCTGTGGAAGCCTGTGCGCTTTTAAATCAAGCATTTAACAAACCATTAAACTATTTACATTGATTGTCCATTCATTTCTAATCCGCTTTCAGTTCCTAGTCAGGATTGTGGGAGGGCAGGTGGTACATGGCACAAGGCAGGAACACATTAAGGGGAACTTTAGAAACACCAATTAACCAAACAGGCATGTCTTTAAAATGTGGGAGGAAACCACCTGGTTTACCCTGAGTAAACCCATGCAGATACAGGAAGAACGTGCAAACACAGGCAGAGCCCAGGGTTGGAATCAAACTAGGGGTCTCGGAGCACCACCGTGCTGCCCCTTTTACATATCTGTGGTAAAAAAAAATATCAAACATGCATGCATTTTCTAATGTCTCAGAAGCTGATTAGTAGGAGTGATGTTAGTGTAGATCAGCAGCAAAGGCAACCACATGAAGCAGTATAATTTTAGAATTACAATGTATCATTGTATATTGGTATCAAATATTGTACTTGGCTGTCAATCAAGGTCACAAACAAAAAAAGGAAGATGGCACAAAAGAACCCATGCAAACAACTGACCATTTCAGTGAAGATACTTGTGTACGTGTTTGATCTAATACTGTGTATTTGTATAGAGAAGAATCTGATGCCTCCAGTAACACGGTGTGGGAGGAAAGTATATTGTGTGTGTAGGAGTGTAACAGCTCCCAAGTCATTCTTTTGTACAGTATGTGCATGACTATGAAATGAAACCGATTTTTAACTCTGAATGAAATTATAGGCCTGAAATTCAGAAAGGACACACTGTAGATAATAATACAACACAGTCATGTGGGCAGTTTTTGCAAGAGATATAACTCAGCCGAAAAGAATTACTCTGATAACTCTGCTTTTACTAGAATTAAAATCACCCTGTTTAACAAACCTAATCAACTACATAAGCATTTAGTTTAATCCCTTAATTGTTGCTTAGGATAGCCTGATTAACAATGATGCACATTTGTATCATTTACATTTCTTGGTAGAACTTGACTGTGGATCATTATGCACTGGTGATTTAAGCAATTAATTTGCCATGCATATGCAAAACAGACGTGCATTATTCACACAAATTGATCATTTAAGAATGGGAGGACTTAGTAAACAGGAGCAGCCCAGTTCAGTTTAATCACTTTATTTTTGGTAACTGCATGTCATTATTTCATTGTTCATAATTCAAAACTCCCTGTTGATGCATTCAAAAACAATACAATTATCATCATACATATCAAGAGCAATGAATAAAAACCTGTACATCTGTACTAGTGTTGTGTGGAGCGCTATGTACACACCCTCAGACATGGTCAAAGTCCTTACTGTGAAACTGCATCTTCAGAACAATGGCAACTTGTTCGGCTTCAAGTCAGGGGGAGAGAACTGAGACCTGGTTAAAAAACATGAAACTAAAAACTACCTATCTATTTCTTTTTCCTGTCTAACGGAAGCAGAAGAAAGAAAATAAAGGAGAGGGCAGTAGTTCTGAGAGAAGATGTTGAGCGTTTTTTGTTTCGTATACGTCTGGATCGGTTTTAAATAATGACTGAAGTTTGGAATATAAAGTGGAGCAGTGTGCTAGAGCAGACATGCAAGCACTAAACGTTCTTAATGTAATCTCACCTTCTTTATCTTAGACTGCACCGAAAGAAAAATTCTTGTCTGAATATGAAAATGCAATTTTTGTTGCATTTGCACTTTTTTATCAGCCTTGTAATGAGCTTCGTTTGGATCATTAACTGAAGCACATTGATTAGGTCTGTTTTGTAAAATTAAATGGTCCATTTGACTCTGTAACCTATCCCAGGCACTGGTACTAAGTGGTAATACCCAGCAAAGCAACCGCCTGTGTGTCTCCAAACAGACAGTAAAATAACTGCTGTGACACTGTCACATAATAACTGAACCTTGGGTTTTTTTCATTTGCCATCATTTTTATATGCTTGGGCATAAACATTACCAGATAGGTAGTATGTATGCATGTATGAATATGGTGCATAGTACTGGAGGACATGCCGCAATCAGGTAATAACTCTCCTATAACAAGTTGATGTTAACACTGGATGCACTGCTTCCAGTCCAAGTCATGGTTTAATGTATGACCCCATTGAAAAAATAAGATTATGTAAGATTACAACTAGGATGAATAATGTTGTCATTAAACATCTACAAAACCAGTCAAGTTATTTTCTTAGCACATCCCAACCTTGAAGGTAAAGTCGTCCTCAAACGATTGATGGTAAATGGGTCCAACACTAGTTGTTTATTTGTGCTGGGATTCAGCCCAGTAGTCAAAGTAGCCATTTCACAGCACAGGTTGATTTATCAAGTAATCTTCCCCACAGAGAACTGACATTTTCTATTTACATATTGAGGGTTTTCAGACAACAATTTTCTGGAACTTCAGCACATTCCTACTTGTCCTTGTTTGCAAACAAGTGTCTCCTTTATTCCATCAAAACATGCCATGGTAAGTCCTTACTTTTCTGTGTTTAATATTAAATCAAGTTGCAAGACAACTCTATGTCAATTTGCAGCTATTAGAACCTGCTCTACACAGTTAGTGGTGCAGCGGCGATCATGCAAATTCCAAGCGCAGTTTTACTCTTGTTTCGTCAGAAATGTCATGCAAATAGAAGCCTGTACAGAATACACTCGTTTTTGTCTTGAAGCTTTTGTAAAAAACGAAATTGTGGCATGGGTATTGCCACGAATGCCCTCTCCTTCAGTCATCTTTCTCCTCGCTGGCCAGCTGTACCTGCTACATCTCAGTATATACAACACAGTAGGGGAAAAGCACGGAAAAGCAAGGGTTACTGTACAATGGCTGACTCCTTACAAGGCGATTGTAATAAATTCAAGTTGATACCTTGACTTTCACAATTTGACATTTCAAATTTCAAAACCTATAAAACGTACAAGGACAAAGGCCTTACACCTTCTGCAAAAGAAACGAGGATGACATCTTTAATAAGCATTCCAACGGCACAGTAGCTCTGACCTCATAAGTTGTAGTATCAAAACATGGCACCTTTTATTAATACATTGATTGGCTCATAATATGGCTCCCTCTGGTAAAACGGTCTGTCCGGTTTCTAACCTTCCTAATCATTTAATCTACGGGATTACACAATGGAGTAAATCCATAGGTCGTCAACTTTGTTTATCGAGCATGCAAAATAGGCTTCTGGACTGCATACTTATATTCGCACTGTTGTCTCTGTTGTCTATGTTGATTTAACATGAGAAGGGAGCTAAAGTTATGAGCCTGTTAACTTCAGGCCTAGCACTAGGGTGTGATCATGCTATGGTTTCTATTCAAAGGGGAAGTGGGTCACTAAAAAGCATTGCACATCTCACCACATTACATTAGGACAGTGACAAAATGGGGCCAGGACAATATTAGAAAAAAAAAAAAAACGGGTTAGGATGAGTCCTAATCCGTTTCTATAAGGAAATGCCCGTAGAGTACATCTAACAGTCATGCAACTTTGAATTATTTTTCTCTTTAGAAGCAGATTTTTCCTACGTCTTCATATTTTTTTTGGAAGAAGTTGCCACCTTGAACTTTTTATGTGCAAGGGTAGAATAATAAGATATTATAATACAGCATTGTAAACATACCTTGTAAGATATTCTTTTCTGTGCTACATATAGTGTTTCTGATATGTTGGTGGCTAACAAATCAGGATAGTGTTTATAATATTTATCTGGTATAAAGCCTAAAGATTCTATGGGATTTCTTGTTATGTACAATACACCTGTTTTACATCAAGGATCTGCTACAAGTACTTCCTCTCTTAGTGAAAATCTTACCAAACAGATACATTGTTCATCACAATTCAAAACAAACTGATGCATTTTGCCAAGTTTTGCCCTTTAAGGTCTCAAATACAAAATCGACATTTACAGGCTGGTTGAGGTCTCTATCAGAACTTAAAATAGTTATCAAACGTTCATAATCAGACTCCAGAATTGCAATACATTTGGAAAACATTCACATGGTTAACTGCTTATGACTGTTACATATAAATGTAGTTCATATTCACATTCTGCATAAGCATTTACCAGTGTTGTAAATATCTCACAAATGTATTACGTAGTACTATTTTGCAGTAGTTGCTGTAGTTCCTACTCCTATAGGTACCGTACTGACGTTTTTCGGTATAGCTACACTGGGTATACTAAAACAGAAAAGAGGGAGATGGCCTCTTATTGCTTAAATAGTCAGAGGTAAAGAGAGATGCATAAGCTGGTGCTGCAGTACGTCTGATATTAGATGACCTCATAAAGGCTTCGCTTTTGTTCCGCGCAAGATACATTCCAGCAACCTACCTGCACTTTGACAGTACACAATATTACCAATCTAGGACTCAGTAGAAAAATGCCACCGCAATTTTGATCAGTAAGTCTTACAAAATGCATAGAAGACCAGTATCAAAATGCCCTTTTTAAACTCCTGAAATGAGGGATCCACATGAAGCAAGACTGATTGGTAGGCATGGTAACAGCAAACTCGATGCGGATTAGATGAGGGCTGAGGGGTGGGATCTTATTGGGCTTCGTTTCATATCTTGTTATGCAATTTTGCAATGTGTAGGGAGTCTGAAATAGATCAAATCGAAAACTCAAACACGAGCCAAGAGCATGACATGGCAAAGCAAAACACTGGGATCCTGAATTCACACAGACATCTTGAGAGAAGTCTAGTGTTTCACCTAAAGGAATATCACATGAGGCACTTGTAATGACTCGCTGACCGGTTTGCAGAATGTGTGCAGTATTTTTCCTCTGTCTTGTGTACTGAGTCTTGCAAAGGTTTATAGTTTAAGAGGCAGAAGAATGTTTAGTTGCACACTCTCTGCTTTGCTACTTTATTTACTATTTTCGCTTTAGAATTCTATTTATAATCTTTTTTTTTTTTTGGTAAACACCAGCTAAAGAAGCAAAAGGCACCTGGAGAAGTCTGAGATGGCTCGTTAGCCTCGTAATAAAACAGTCCTTTCCCCGTCTTTTCCCCAGCATGAACATCTAGACCGACACACTCAGTGGGGGAGAGGGTTACAGTCTGGTCACAGAAATGCAAGCAGCTAGTACAGATCTTAAATATATCTTCCTTTTGTTCTGAAATAGAATCTCAATGCATTCATAAGAAAATAAATGTCATAATGATTTGAGAAAATAAGAGCTTGATACATGCTATGAACACTATGAACAAATACGCTCATGTGAACTTGCCTTGCAGGCTCAGCAACCAATCAGAAACTCTTTCCCTCTGTTCGTGCCAGTGGCCTCTGGATGGAGCTAAACCGCCGCTTCAATTTGCACGCTTGGGATACATTCTAGAGGCTTGCTTGTGTATTTTGTTTGGTTTCTTTGAAGATGGGAAAACAGACGTGCTGGTTTGGTGATGGTGGCGGTAGTTGTGGTGAGAGTGAGAGTGTGAAAGAGAGTTTGCAGAGGGTAATCAGAACCACAAGCCTCCTTTGAATTGGCTCAGCCTGTTTCCTTCCAAGACCTGAGAGAGTTTGTTGGGACTGGGGGTGAGCCAGGGGCCTGGGGACACGTCTGGGGTAGAAGGTGTCTCCTGGGAATTGCTGGGGTCATGGGGCCAATGCGTTCCTGCAAATGAGATGCTAGCTGCGGACACGCTGACTTCAGAGAAGCTGAATGCTGATTCAGCATCAGAATGGTCATCGAGAGACATGAGGAAAGAGAAATGTGGCCTCTGTGTGACATTCACAACTTCGTCTCTGTCTTCAGGAGCATCAACATCGAGGTCATCTCTCTTTCCTAGCTTTTTCCTCTCCCTGGTGTCATCTCTTCCTCTCCTCGCTCTCATCTCTGACCATTCACCTTCCTCCTCTCGAAGTACCTTTTCTCTCTGCCGGAGTTCACCCTTCGCACTACTCCTTCTCCCTCCTGAATTCCTCCCCTTTTCCCTCCCTCTTTCCTTCTCCCTCGCCCTCCTCTCTGCTCTCTGCACACCCTCATCCTCTCCCTCTGTCCCCCTTGAAGCCTTTTTGGTTGAACTCTGAGTTGGTTTCTCTCTCTCTCTCTTTCTCCATGGCTGGGAGCTCACTGTGTTGCTAGTAAAGTCACCCAAAGACTGTTCCCCTTTGGGAGTGCCCCTCCTCTCCTCCTCTACTTCTCCGTGCTTTTTACCTTCTCTCTTTTGCCCCTCACTACTCTCTGCTCCTCTTTCCTTCCCTTTCTCGATGCTCCTTGGCAGGGAGAAAGCTGTTGCAGCTCTATTTGGCTCTTCACAGCAGATGGAGGAGGGGAAGGCCGCTCCACTTTCACGGTCTGTGAGACAAAGTAGGAAAGAGAAAGGGATGAGTGTTTTTTTTTTTTTTTTTTTCAAAAGTCAGCTAGCGGTATGCTACAACATTAAAATGAATTGAGATTGCATGAATGTAATGTGAACATAAAAGAAAAGGGAAACAAACACACACCCGATAGCCTATTTTCATTTTGAGGTGTGGTCTTCCCAAGGATCCTCCCTCATTAAATTAACCTGGGTTTTTCCTTTCCACTGTCACCATAGACTTGCTCACTTGGGCTGTTGACATAGATAGTTGCAAATCTGTTTTGAGACATTGCTCTTTACTAAAAAATACTATCAAATAATTTTACTTGAATTATATATTCTTACATTTTCTTAACTCCTACCTTGTTCTGGCATATTCCAAAATCCATACTTGCTAGTTAAAGTGCTAAATAGCTGTTAATAACTTTTGAGGCTATTAAAATACCCTATATGTTATAGGAGCATTTTGGATAGTGTGAGTTTGGTTAGTGGGGTACAACTATTTTCATATGACCTGCAGCACTATACTTTAACCCCCTCACCTGAAGATTCATCGATGTTAATATTAAAATACTACAATGCTATCTTTTATAAAATAGGAGGCCAGCTAGCAAAACTATTTAATCCATTTAGCAGAACTATTACTGTGAATTTAATAAATATCATGTGACCAGATGATCAGATTCCTAAGAAGGTTTATACACTGTGTATGGGTAATCACATGAACAAAACACCACAGGCAACTGTTTTAAGTCTACATGGGAGGTCTGTGTCCATGTTACTAATTGGTCTTTGTGGGATTTAATATTGTAGTCAATCAAATGATCAAATATCTTACTGAAGTACAAGCGTTTGTTCATTAAACTTAAACGTCATGGGAAACAGAGCAGAGTAGCATGTAAAATCTGGTTTGAAGCCCCAGCTCAGTACAGTATCTCACTGTGAGTACAGCCCTCACATTATTGTAACTATTATACTATTAATACTATTATATCTTTTTATTGGCCAACACTGAGTATATGACACTTTGATTTAATGCAAAGTCATCAGTCTATAGCTTCTTGTATAACAGTGTAAATTTGCTGTGCCCTCAAAATAACTCAACACTCAGTCACTAATATCTAAAGCACTGGCAAAAAAGTGAGTACGTAAGCACGTGAAATGGCTAAATTGTGGACATGGAATACTGGAGCCATGTCCTGTAATGTGATGAGACCAAGACAGACTGTGACACACTGAAACAGAGCATGATCCCTTCCCTGGAAACTCAGCCACATGGCAATATTAGGCAGTCGTATTATTATTACTATTGAGCATCTGTTGAGGAGCACAAGGTCTCTAACATCCACCTGCTCCGCGATGTCGTCATAAGGGAGTGGAAGTGGCAACATGTAAAGCTCTAGTAAACTCCATGCCCAAGGAGAAAGGACATAATGGTGGCCACACCACATACTGACACTCTGGACACAATTTGGCCATTTTTACTTAGGCGTGTACTCACTTTTGTTGTCAGCAACTTAGACATTGATGGCTGTTTGTTGTGTTGAGTTTTTTTTTTTTTGAGGAAACAGCAAATTTACACTGTTATGCAAGCTGTACACTATTGTACACTATTCAATCTAAGTGTCATATCTTCAGTGTTATCCCATGGAAGGATATCATAAATCTTTACGAAAATGGCAGGGGTGTACTCACTTTTGTGGGACGCTGTCATGGACATCTCATTGATGCCTGTGTGTGTGAATCTATTTTCAACAGGGGTGTAATGATGCATTGTGCACAGGAATGCAAATATATCACGGTTTACAGTAAATGTAAATTTAAATGTAGATATCACATGCCTTCTCTTTATGGACGTCAAATAATGTTGTTTCATTTTTGAACACCAGAGGGTGCAATCATACATCACATATAGCATGTCTTCCTTCATATATTCTCCAAGGGAAATGGAAGAGATTTGCAATGTTCCATATATTTGTATAGTGCGTTTCACACACACAATTGGCAGAAAACTGTGTTTGACAAATTGAACATGATAACAGGGTCTCATATTCAATTTAATATAGTTTTTAATTAAATATACTGCTCACAAAAATGTAACATTTTTGATATTTCAAAATGAAATGTCCATTAATGAAAAATGATATTTTTGTGAGCATAAAGTATCTATTTTATTGTGTATATTTTATAGTTTTTACAGTTGTACAGGGACCCAACTGTGGCAGAGGTGGGGTCGGAAACCCTGGACCTTCTGGTCCATTGTCCAGTGCCTTAACCACTAGAACAAAATTACTATATTGTTCGCTTTCAGTATCAGTTTTTATTTTACAACAGACAGAATGTTATATTGATATACACAGTTACTTACTCATACATACTCATATCAGGTAGATTTAGCATAATGAATTAATGTAATGCTTTTCTTTGGAGTTTGGTAAGAAACTGGAGCACCCAGAGTAGGTTTACATGAACACGGGTTTCGAAGTAGGGGTGCTGGAGCTTTGAGGCAACCATCCACAGAAGATTAATAACCATAAACCATTAAATATCTATTTAAATGTAGGGGAAATGTACAGTATTTTGATATATTAAACTACAGAAATACAGGTGCTGTACCCTTCACTGGAATCTGTCTCAATCTCATGCACACAAAACGTGCAGCACAGATTCATATATAGGATTTTTGAAAGATTGGCGCCTTTAAAAGAGAGTGTTAAGAAAACATTAACATAGAGAAAATTGCAGAATACACAAACATAAAAGCTTGTTGCGTTACATAAATCTGATTATTCTAAATAAAGACTACAAAAAATGTTACACTCCTAAACATAAGTCCCTAAAACACAGTATAAAGCATAAACTCCTAAAGTCCATAAGCATTCTTACCAATAATTAAATAGTTTAAGAAAACGAATATAACTTGTTTGTTTACCTCTAAATGTTTAAATGGAGAGGATAGTTAGAGCTCCAGTGATCATTGGAGATTTGCAAATCATGGAAGCATACTGGGGTCACCATATGTCTATATACACAATTCAACACACCCTCCATGACAACAAACTTCTTAAACTGAGTAGTGGTTCATGCTTCAAGCAGGACACACAATTTACATTTAAATCCATGTAGTAATCAATTTTTCATTTACTACGGAATTTGTCATGGTCATCACAGTCCCCTGACTCAGGCCACATTAAAAGTCAGTGAGGTAAGCTAAAGGTATAAGCCAGGGTTGCCTGCTCTAGCATAATAAGAGAAGCCTCAGCACTATTACGTTGTGGAGACTGTGTACTAAACACTGCAGTGCCAATAGTTCCCAAACTTCTCTTTCAGTTATAATTTGATATGCTCTTGTAAGCACTTTGGAAATGTTCTTGTAAGAACTTTGGAATAACTCAACGCAATGTGAGACTAAGCTTATTTAAGCAAAATTGATATTCATAACTTTTTTTCAGAGATCTTCACCAAGAGTGCCAATAATGTTGGAGCTGTCTGTATGGGTAACACATTTTCAGTAAATTGAGGTAAAATATAAAGATAGCTTCTATCAATGTTGTCACCCATATATCCTGTATATCCAGTCCCTGTTAAAAAAATAGCACTTGCTGTATTTTGCATGCATATGCATATTCTGGTTTGGCAAGTTTTCAGTGCCCCCACAAAACTAAAACATCATGCTGGTGACCAGCATTTAAAACACAACTCTACAGCAACTTACTATAACACACTTATTTAGACGTCATCACCATCACTTCACATTACAGCCTTGGGTACCTCAGGTGGCTTATGTAATTGTGGACACTTGGGTATATTTGTGTAGGTTATTCACCTTGAAATTTTTTAATCTTATGTTTTTTTATTTGTAATATCAAGTACAATTATGCTACAGGCCTGCAATAGGTTTATGTTTCTGTGTAATAACTTCCTCATACAGCTGAATGTGTGATTATTTTTTAATACAAAATGTGCAATCTATAGTGTACCTGATTACAGGGTGTGTGAATTTGATATATCCTACACTTTTTAATATGTACTGCTAAAAAATTGCCCTGGAGTGGATCAATAACCCTAACCCTAACCCAAGTCTTATCTGTATATTATATGCAGGTTTTTAAACAGCTCTATCATCCTTAACCCTACAGCTACTGGACCATCTGGAAAAGTGTCAAACTTTCACCTTTTTTCATCAGTCAATCAAACTATCTGTCATCATAAAGATTGTCATATATAAAATGACTAAAAGTCATAAAATGTCATAAAATGATTACAAAGAAATCATTGTGGATGCATATATATTCCTTTTAATCATTTTAAGAGTCAAAATGCGCACACATTATGATTCTGTGGAATGTTTGGGAAAATAAGGAAAGACAAGTGGAAGTTGGGTAAATTGTATATGAGTATGAAAGCTGTAAAGGACAAAACAATACCATTTTGGTACAGTTCCTTGATGTTAGTTTTGGTATATTAGTATAAATTGATTGGTTTAAATTAATTAATTAGTCTTCCAGTCCTAATTATGGATGCAATTGGGGTTGTATACACTAAGCACACTCAAGAGATAAATGTAGATGTTATCAGGGACAAAAAATAGGTAGTCTCACTAGACCCTGTTAATGTCCTTTTCATCATCCTGGGCCACATATAGTGTGTCGTTCTTTTCATAAAGGGACATTTAGTATTAGAGTGCTCACTTGGTATTTGATATTTTAATAATGACCAGAGTAGCAAAGGTAATCAGTCATGGATATATTTCAAGAAAATTACACAGATTGCATGAAATTAATATCCATTTTAAGAACCACTGGGGTTAAATCTACAATGTAGGGTACTTATTTATATACTTCATATTTCATTCAAAGGTTGAGTTGCATGGACTTGACTACAGTTTAATTCAATGGTATTAAAAAAAATTTAAGCATGATGGTCAACTCTGGTAATAAGTCAACAATGAAAAGCGAGAGCAAAATAAAAAAAGCCAAACCACCAAAGTGAACCTAAAGAAATATGAACGTAAAAAGGGGAAAAGCTAACAGAAACAGCTACCAACCGTGCGTTTTCTGTCCGGCCGATGACATAGAAGCAAGGCTCGCCCTGCTTGGAGTTGGTCATGCAGAGCGACAAGCTGGAAAGCTCCACTGAGAGACAGAGAGGGAAAAAGAGGGAAAGAGAGAAGGGCAGCAGCATGGAGGACCAAGAAAAAAAAAATAAAAAGGAAAAAGACAAGAGGAAGAAGAAAAATCCCAAAGCAGAGTTAGGAAAAGGTGAACAGAAAGTCGAGCTGGAAGTGAACAGAGATTTCCAACTGGCTAAGACCAAAGGATAGTACCGAAATTCCAAAGGGCAGAGTGAATCAATCAGCTGTAAACCAGCCTAAATGTCCCCCTGTGCTTACCGTAATCTGGTACATATCCATTTCCTCTCTTCAGAACCAGGTGGATGCAGTTTCCTCCTTTACGAATCTGTTCCACAGCCTGGCTATGTGTCATGCCTGACGTACTGTCACCATTAATCTCTACCAACTGGTCACTCACCTAAACAAATAGGCAAAGCTTGGTATTACTGAACACTTTACTGAGCAAATATTGCACAAAGGGATATACTGGTTTATACTGTGTATATATACTGACAGGTGCTTGAGTGCTGCAGCAGTCTAAGTCTCTAGGCCACCACTGCAGTGATCTGGATTAGAGTCCAAGCAGTGCCTAATAGCCGTGGTAAATTTAGACGTGACAGGTTGTGTCTGAGGGAGTAGGCCCAGTCATGTGATTATCCCCTTCCCCTGAACAACAACCCCTGCTGAAACTGTAATGGACTTATATCTGCATCCACTGTTCTCTGGGACTGCCACTCTGACCAGAAAGAAGTGGGTTAAAAAGTATAAATAACATGTAATCAGAGGCTTTGCTGGTCCATTTTAATCTGTAGATGATTCATTAATTACTTTGCATTTTATTGCCTGAAATAAGTATTTGATACAGCAGAAAACCAGAACTTAATATTTGGTACGGAAACCATTGTTTGTAATTACAGAGGTCAGACGTTCCCTGTAGTTCTTCAAGTTTTTGCAGCAAGGATTTTGGCCCACTCTTCCATACAGATCTATACCAAATCTGTCAGGATTCGGGGCTGCCGCTGGGCAATATTGTGTTTCGGCTCGCTCCAAAGATTTTTTATTGGATTCAGGTCTTAAGACTGGCTAGGCCACTTCAAGAACTTGGAATGCTTTTAATGTTGCCACTCCATAGTTGCCCTGGCTGCGTGATTCATGCTGAACCCATCTTCAACGCTTTTACAAAGGGAAGGAGGTTGTTGGCCAAAATCTTGTGATACATGACCCCATCCATCCTCCCTTCAATACGGTGTAGTCGTCCTGTCCCCTTTGCAGAAAAGCGCCACCAAAGTATGATGTTTCCACCCCCATGCTTCACGGTTGAGACAGTGTTCTTGGGGTTGTACTAATCTTGTTTCTTCCTCCAAACACTGCGGGTGTCCACATGACCATCTACCATTCCCACTCTGGATCATCCAGATGGGCATTTGGAAGCTTTGAATGGGCCTGGACATTTGCTGGCATGAGCAGGGAGACCTTGCGTGCCCTGCAGGATTTTAATCCATGATGTCGTAGTGTGTTACTAACGGTCATCTTTGAGACTCTGGTTCCAGCTCTCTTCAGGTCTTTGGCCAGGTTCTCCTATGTAGTTCTGGGCTGATTATTGACCTTTCTCAGAATCGTCCTTATGCCAAGAGGTGAGATCTTACATGGAGCCTCAGACTGAGGAAGACTGACCGCTATCTTGTGTTTCTTCCATTTTCTAATAATTGCACCAGCAACAGTTGTTGCCTTCTCACCAAGCTGCTTTTCTATTGTCCTGTAGCTAATCCCAACCTTTGTGCAGGTTTACAAATTTGTACCTGTTGTCCTTAGACAGCTCTCTGGTCTTGGGCAAGGTGGAGAGGTTGAAGTGTGAATGATTGTGTGGTCAGATGTCTTTGATACAAGTAAGGAATTCAAACAGGTGCAATTAATAGTTCAGAACAGGAGGGCTTCTTAAAATAATCCTAACACCTCTGTAAGAGCCTGAATTTGTGCTGGTTGGTAGGTGATCATGTACTTATTTTATGCATTACAATGCAAATTGATTATTAGAAATTATATAAATTAATATTACTTTAGTTCTTACTAAATTCCAGTCAACGTTTGAAGAACTTATCCAGTGGGATCTAACGCGTTCTGTTGACGGACTGCATTTCAACAAAATCAAGAAAGTGGTGGGCGTGGTCACCTCCCACTGGTTTTGCTCTTGTCAACACAACTTTTCAGATGTCCTGACCTTTGATAAAACCATAAATTCTCCCGGGGATCCCAAAAATCCTCCCATATCTCGCTGATATTTGTATCCGCTCTAAATGGCGACTTGTGGCTTCTTTTTCTTATTCGCTTTCACGTTCTTTGGTCCAATTAAACTGAATTATGATTAAAATAAGTGAATAACATTACACATATATAACAAAATTTGTGTATATATATATATGTGTGTGTGTGTGTGTGTGAAAATGACTGTGAATACATGTGATTCTGTTAACCTGTATCCTCTTGCTACGAGAGGCTGGTCCCCCTTCCATTAGCCCAAGCACATAGAGGCCCATGTTGTATTCACTGCCTCCCCTCAGACTGAACCCAAAACCCGTGGGGCCCCTCTCTAGGTCCACACTGTAGTACCTTGGGTCCTGATGGGAAAAGAGATAAAACAAATAATCAAATTGAAATACAAACAAACATTTTGGTTTATAGAACAACAGAAATTCAAACCGCATCAAACCTTATTTCGTTGGGCATTGGACGAATGATGGGAATGACAATTATTTTAAATTTAAATATTTGATAGATACATGAATTTAAATGTTCTGTTTTAGAAAATATTCTGTTTAATCATACACACACGTAATGTTACCAATTAAAACAAAGAGGTGAGGACCATAAATATGTTATAAAACTTTACCATCCTGTTTGAATAGATGGTTGTGTGGCTCAAATTTAAACCGTGAAATTAGATTCTGCTTAAGCGACTGAAACATATATTTACAAATGAATTGACCTAATAATCATTTTCAAACTCACCTTTTGACTGGCTAGGTGCCCCTTTTTTAACTTGCTCTCTGCGTCAATGTCTGTGTACTCCGCAAGGTTAGAGGCATCTGAGAGAGACAGTAAAATAGAAATTAGAATAAATGGTGCCATCTGGAGGACACACAGTTTCACACATCGCTGCTCTTGAATACAAAACTGTATTAATAAGGTAAGCCAAATTCTGGGGCGACACGGTTGGGCAGTAGTTAGTGTGGTCACCACACATGGAATTTGCATATCCCCCACATGGGTTTTCTCTGGGTGTTTCCTCGCATAGTACAAAGACATGCATTCAGTTAATTGATTAGGTAAAACATTTGCCCAATCGAAGTATGTAAGGCTAGTTACAATGAACAAAGCGAATTCCAAAAAGTTGGGACACTAAACAAATTGTGAATAAAAACTAAATGCAATGATGTGGAGATGGCAAATGTCAATATTTTATTCGTAATAGAACATAGATGACAGATCAAAAGTTTAATC
>JAUZST010022599.1:0-31844 GCA_034779995.1 Parotocinclus haroldoi
TGTGCGTGCGTGCGTGCGTGCGTGCGTACCTTAGTTTGGACCATGCCAGGTCTCTGATCTCTCAGGTGTTCTAGCGTAGCGGCAATGTCAATCTCTTTAGCTCCTACAATCATACACAACCATCAGACCCCAAAGTGATTACAATATTATAACAAACTGATGAGTTTATTGGGGAAAACTGTACAATTTTAAAGGAGGTTCTAGTACCCCGTTCGACTGCCTCTAGCCTGGATACAAGATAAGATACAGTTGTGGATGAAAACATGCAGGTTCCATATTTTATCCTGTGGCACATTTTCCCACCCGTTGCAGCTGAACCTATAGTTCCTGCACACTCGTTGGCTGTCAAAGGTGTCCCAGCTGGTCTGGCTACCAGGAAAACCAGGGAAGTGTTGCAACTTGGCAGAGGCATTCCTGGGAAACATTTTCTGTATGGGGGTGAGCATTATCCTGCTAAAAAATGGCAGTTGGAAGCCCTGCTATAAGACACAATGTCCTGTACATATTGCTTACACATTAGTGAACTCGCATCACTACTAGGAGTGACTGACTGTTGTATGCGATGACTCTGCAAATCACCACACCAATAGTTCAGATAGTGTGTTGCTCAGCCAAAATTGATCACACAACAAGACACTTGAACCTGACCATTATCAGATCCCAATCAGAACCAGATCTCAAAAACAATCCAGTCCAATACATAGCAGTTCAGGTTTCTCTTTAAGGAAATCACTGCAAACTGAGATGATGGTGGCTGGCTGTCCATGGCAGGATGCATAATGGGCACTGTGATCACACATTTCTTTCAGTTAAGCAACCTGATATGGCCAGGGCAGTGACAGTGGTGTGTAGTGAAGGTGCAACCTGTGTCTGGATGGTGGACAAAGAAACTGTGGAAGCAGCTTGTGCCTCTCTACTGGTGGCCTGTATTGGATGTTCAGAGCCTGGTTTGTGTGGCCTCACAGAATCATTGCTCCTAACACCTCCTAATAGCTTCTTCTCTCAGTCCAGTGATGTGCCACCTCTCAAAGTCTGTCAACTAAGCAAAATGTTTTAAAATGGATTGCAGAATTTTTTAATAGCACAGCCGAGGAAGCGCTTTTACACCCTCTTGTGGTAAGACCCAGTGACTCATCAGACCACACTTATCTGCCTGAGACAGAATCCCATGCCCAACTTTTCAGCAATCTGACCTATTTCTATCTGGGTGCTTTTTTGACAATGAACAAACCACAGGATGTTCTAGAACAATATTGAGAAATGTTGCAGTTGATTACTGTAGTGTGAAAACTAACAAGATGATGACAACAGATGCTAGTAACCTCTTTTAATCTCTTTTTCTATACCTACCTTTAGCCATTTTATTCAGAACCATGTCGATCAGTATATATGTTCCAGTTCTTCCAGCTCCATCACTGAGATACAGAGTATGAGAGAATGAGTGTGTGAAAGAGAGAGGGAGAGCCAACATTTGACAAATTGCAAATTATTTGACTGCAAATATCTTTACTAACTTTATCCAGCATACTTGCCTGCAGTGAACGATGATAGGACAGGACCTTCCTCTGTAGCATTTATTTACTTTTCTGTGGGACAAAAAACAAGCATATTCTTACTCGCATGATTGATTAATATAACTGAATGGTCCCATGTATTCAAACAGCATTATTTATTTTACTCCTGCACATCATACACGAACATCCACCAATCACATCATTAGATACAGCTACTCGATTTTACACGAATTGTCTATTGTATCAGTTTTTTTATCACATAGAGGCACTTTGTAGTTCTACTATTACAGAATGTAGTCCATCCGTTTCTCTACATACTTTATTTGTTCCTCTGTTCTGTAATGGCCAGGACCTCCACAGATCAGGTACTATTATGGCGGTGGATCATTTACAGCACTGCAGTGATACTGGTGTGGTGGTGTGTTAGCGTGCGTTGTGCTGGTATGACCGGCTCAGACATAGCAGTGCTGCTGGAGTTTTTAAACACCATGTTCACTCCCTGACTACTTTATTACAGGCATTAGTCTTATTGTAGATGCTGTCCACCACGTAGATTTAAAGTCAGATACAGCAGTTCATCAGTTGTTGTACAGTTTGTGTTAGTCATCCTCTAATCGTTCATCAGTGCTCACAAGATGCTGAGTACAGGACGCTGATGGCTGAAAATTTTAAGTTGGCAATGACACTGAAGTGTTTGGATGACAAGTATTGTGATGGTAGAAGCCTATTTCAAATATTTATTAAGGGTTCCTTAAGACTAATCCCGTATATTTACACTCGTCAATGGCAATTTAGAGTTATCAACTGACCTAACGCGCACGTCTTTGGACTGTGGAAGGAAACCCATGCAGACACAGGAAGCACATGCAGACTCCACACCGAAAAGACTCTGGCCGATCCACCCTAGGATTAACCTAGGACCTTCTTGCTGTGAGGCAGTGATTTTTAAAACCTACCCACTTTTAAGGAAGTCAGTGTAACATACTGCTCACAAAAAATAGGGTATACCCCAAAATAAAATATCCCCTAATTAAATGTCCCCTAGTTTTTGTGAGCGGTGTATAATGTCTCATTGAACTCAATACCAGCATTGCTACAACATTTAATCAAATATTAGATTGAATCTGAACTAGGAAGATGCGGGCATTGTGCAGTTTTCAATTTATTAACCCAGCTTTCAAATTATTAACCTTTTTTTTTGTTGCTCAATTTCACGAAGAGGCACTATCACAGCTTAATCTCATCCCTTTATAGAGAAAAGTTATTTAAACACAAGATCAAAGCCTATGTACAGTCTATGCTGCATCCTGGTGATGTCTGATCAATCAGCATCCTGTTTGACAGATCATAATGCGTACGGTAAGCAATGCATACCTGTGTATTTGAACCTAGCTATCTGAATGTAACTTGTTTTAACACAATAATCCAGACAGTATATATTCAAAGAGTGAGAGTCTATTTCTTTTCTCTATACTAATACTCACTTGGTGCATTTTCAGGTCACCATTTGTTATAGCTGGTTTGTGGTTAGGGCTGGGAGTTGGGCCGGTAAACGTGACCCAAATCTGTTGATCTTTTATGTCATATGTGACACAGATGTGTTATCTTTAGGGTTGTGCGAACGAAAAAAAGCACATTAAATTTGACATTTTCAGTTTTGATTTGGGCCACTTTCTTATGTGGTATTAAAAACGAACTAGTCTGTAAAGCCAGATTGTAATTCATGCCACTTCTATGCCATTCCAACTTTGCATTTGTCTTACCTGCATGCTAAAAAGTATTGCTCTTTTCTGCGAGTGTGTCAGTTTCAACACACAAACTGTTGAAAAAATCTGATTAAGCTAGAATATCTGGGTCACTTCGGTGAGAAAATTTGGGTTTCCTTTACCTGGTTGTTGACTGTAGCCTTACAGTAGTTAAAATGTCCTATAGATTATAGCAGAAATTCAAAACACAGAGTTTGATTGCACTGTAACTGTAGCTCCTTAACATTTCACTCGCATGCACAATGCCTATAAAATCATGATACCTACTGTCAGAATCATTTGATCATAAAGCTTGATTAAATCCTTTAAAAATCAATTCCAGTTCAATCTTTGCTTCAGAAAAAAAGGCCAAACTGAAAACCAGGGTTGGAAATGTGATCAGCCCTTTGACTTAATATTTCATAGAGTCACCTCTGTTCCAGTTTGTTTTTCACTTTTTTCATGTTCAGTCAAGTTTTATGGTGAGTGGCAATGGACTGCTCTGCTGATATTCTATCAGACTTCAGTCAGGGCTCTGACATGGCCATGTTTTTAGGTGATTGTTGTGAAGGAAGGTGATCCACCTGTTACCTTCAATGAACAGAGGCTTTATTCAACAACTTGGCATCAATTTTCATATTAATCTTGACCAGTTGCCCAGTCCCCGCTGAAGAAAAATATCCACAAAACATAAATGCTACAAGCACTATGCTTCACAGTGCTTATGGTGTACTTTTGGTAGGGTTTTGTGTTCATTTATTGTCAGACATAATGCTTGGATTTCTGCCCAGACAAAGTTGGGCAGACCTGGTCACTTCTGACCACATGCCATTAGAAGTGCATAATACTTTGAGGAAAGCATGTGACCCTCTGCTATACCTGCTGAAAATGGGCAGGACGTTCACCTTCCAGCATGACAACAACCGAACACACTGCTAAAAAACAAAGTGGGGACTTAAGGATAGGAAAATGACTGTCTTTCAGTGGCCAAGTCAAAGTTCTGACCTAATCCAACAGAAAATCTGTGGATGAACTTGAATGGAACAGTGTATTGTGGATCACCATGAAATTAGACTCAAACAAGTTAGTAAAGAAGAATGGTCAAATATTCCCCAATCTGGGCGTGCAAAGCCAGGAGGGACATATCCAAACAGACTGTAGGAATATAAAGATTTTTTTCTAGGCACTGTGAGTGTAAAATGCTATAGTATTAGAAGTCTACACAAGCGATAAGGTATAGGAGGCACGTAGAGAACACAAGAAGAGAAATAAAAACAAGCGAGAGACACAAAGGGGAAAATGGCTCGAGAGGCCAAGTGGGTAAGGTAAAAGGATAAAGAGTAGAGTGCATAGAGGTCACTAAGAGAGGCGAGAGGGTACTTGGCAAGGTGCACTTGGTTGTGAAGTAACGACTGTCAGTGATCACTTTTGTGACTATGCAACTGGGGTCAGAGTTCACAAGCTGCATCAGCACAAAAATGACACTGGCAACCGCCCAAACAAGTGAGAGAGAGAGAAGTAGGTGACAGAGAAGTGAGAGAAATTGAGTGAGTAAGTGAGAGAGAGAGAGAAATATAGCTTGTATGTGTGTAAGCCACATAATTAAGTAAGCAAACAACACACACATACTAATATAACATACTAATACAACCTTGTTCTCTAGGCAGACAAACATTATTTGTTTAACCATGGGTCAGAATCCTAACTCCATAGACAGGGGTTTTCTCTTGAGACTGCATGTACAGTACTCACCGCTATTTATCTTTCAAATAAGCAAAATTTGCATATCCTGTCCATTTTACCACTAATTAACCTGCCATGAACTCATTCATTTTCATAAAAACTTCCAATTCAGGGTCCAAAACAGCATCCCAGTGTACAAGGCAGGATCCAAACCTAGACAAAATGTCATTCCATCACAGTACACATACTCACTCACTCTGGGGAACTTCAGAAACACCAACTTAATATGGAGTACCCAGAGGAGACCCACATGGGGAAAACATGCAAAACCCACACACAGGCAGAGTCCTGGCCGAGAATCAATCATGCTTGATTAAGAATCAAGCCTGTTTTAAAATAAGGGTGCTAAATACATGGTGGTGGCAACATACAAAAACCCATTCATCTTTAAATGTGTAATTTATGGAGCTTGTAATTCATTTTGAGACTTCGATCGATGTACAGTTTGTTATGATCTGTGGTGAGGACCCAAAGATGCGGGAATGAAGGAACCCCACGACGTATAATAACAAGAATGTGGAAATGTAATAACGAAAAGGGACTAACTAAAAGGGCAGAGCAAAGGGCTGTCCACTCCACAAAACACAACAGGGGAAATCGCGAAGCTGGGATGAATCCCGAATGGGAATGGCACACCCAGCTGGTGAGACAAAGGTCAAGCGTGCTCAGAGCACGACGAAATGCCGATTTGGGACGTCTCCCAAATCGAGTGGCGCTGGAGCGCACCGAAGCGCCAAAGGGCGAGCATGAGCTCGAGCGTGCAGTGTGGCACGCGAAAGAGGAACCGGGTCACGTCCCAATAATAGCGCGGAGCCAGCTTAAGGGAGGCTCGACAGGAGCCGAGTGAAAACGGGAACGCGTAAACCTAGGATCTGTCCCTACGGGGCTAGATTTACCTCTGAGGTTCCCCTCGTACGCATCCGTCGGCTCTAAATGCACCAGGATATAACCGACTACCTTAGCGAAGGACTAAAGGACGCGAACGACGAGCTGCGCATTCCCTAAATGAGTCGCGACGCGACCGAAGAACCGTGCGTTCGTTAAATGAGTCGTGACGGGACCGAAGAACGGTATGTACGTTAACGACGTGGCAACGAACAATGCTGGGAGCTCCACTTTTATAGTAGAGCCCCCAGGTGTACGATATCACGTCGTTAAACATGCGCCCGATATATACCGCCTTCACCGGACGCTCTGTAATGTCGACTGGACCGACCACGAGCGCACCGGGCGTCTAAGGTAGGCTACGTAACACAATTTGGACAAAACTACTACTACTACTACTACAAACAGTTTAATTCTAAATTGTTACCCATTTTCCACAGTGTTCTATCCAAAGGGAAGCTTTAGATCCCAAATAAACTACTATGTTACAGTAATAGAAGTAATAAAAACAGTAAGTAAAAGAAACACCATGGAAATGAAATTTGTGCATATACAAACAACTTGAAAGCCATGCCTTGATCTTAAAGCAGCGACAAATGAGCATTCAAGCTTTTTTTTCTTTGTTATTAGAACTATCGTTTTTTCCTTTCAACAGTTTATTTGGACTTGCAGGTCAGATTTGGCTTCAATAGAGCTCCGTTGAAACAATGTCTCTGCAGACACCTTTGCAAACCTTGCACCAAACTCAAAACTGCAAAATTAGTGCTAGTTTGGTGCTAGATTTATGTTTATGTAGGTTTATGTTTCCTCACTTAGCTGTGTTTGAAATGAGACCAAATATTCTCTATAGGGTTTAGATCTGGAGGAGTCCATAACGAGAGCCTGGTGGACAGTGGCAGATAAACAAACGACATTCAAAAAAAACGAGATAAAAGATATTCTGAGTTTTATATATTTAATATTTTTATGATTGAAAATATTGTAAATGTCCTTTTCCCCAGGGTTTTCCTTCCAATAGTTCACTACAGCAATAAGCAGTGATTAATACACAGAGGCAAAGGTCTCAGGACTAGTTCTTGCTCATTTTCTGACTCATGATTTGCTTTTTAGACCAGTAAGTTAAGTTTGGGCTACAGTTGTGCCCAAGAATGTACATTGAAATTGAACTTGGAAAGGTGGCATTGATGGCAGTAACCTGGTGAACGTCATAAAGCAGCCAATCATCCAATACCATAATATAGACCATAATGCTTTTTATACCATAATGTTTAAAAAGTCAGGGATGGTCTGTTAACTATAACATTAATCAAAAGGTTGAATGCTGTGATGGGGCAAAAACTAAATCATGCAGAGCAAGGGACAGCTGAGACACAGAGTGAGAGTGGCTGGTGTATGGAGAGTGCATGACTATATTTGATGTACCTGTTAACGTCAACAATATTTGAGATTTGTAACCCTGACAGATGGAGAGAAAGTGTGGAGAGACTGAGAGGTGAGAAGTAAGTGAGATGGAGGAAGTGAAAAGTGGACGTAAAGAAAAGAAACGAAACTGGCATGCAAACAATAAGTGAGACTAAAAAAAGATAACAAGACTAACAGTAGGAAAAGCTTGTGGAATGAACAGGATGTCAGGAAAGACTTCAGTGCTCATGTGTACCTGCGGAAGTCAAGGAGAGCCTGGTTGGTCTCGGGTGTATGCTGGTTGAGCCAGGTGTGGTAGTGAAACTGGGTGACTGTGCGACTCTCGTTAGTCTGCATGTTCTTCAGGTAAAAACTACGTACCAGGAAATCGTCACACCAAATGTGTTCTGATACCAGGTTTACCTACAGAGGAAAGCACACGTACATAAATATCACTACCAAATAAAACCCCAATTGCATCAACATGTATAAAACACAAACCATTAGAGGCTGGCATGGGTGCGTTTTGTACCTCATATATATGGTACAGGTTAGAGCCTTCATCTGGCCAGTAGTGGTAACACTGTTTAACGCCACCCTCTGTTAAAGGAGTCAACATGACGATCACCACACATCCGCTCTCCCATACCATCTGCATAAAACACCACACATGTCTGTCTCACAATGTGAAGTACTGTAGTCTTAACTACACTTTTGTTTTTTAAAAGTTGCAAATGTTGCGTTTTCTGTAAAAAAAAAAGAAAGAAAAAAAGGTAGACACAATGCCAAAAATGCTGGAAACATGTATCCCCCAGGACATCACACAGACTCAAATTTAACCACAGGAGCATCTGAATATGAAAGTGTGGCCCAGCAGTAGAGAAGTGCTTTGTAGTGCTTAGCCACCCATGTTTCTGTACCCTGGTCTGGTGCCTGTAATGAGCAGTAGGGTTTAGGTGCATGTATTCTGTCTGGGCTTCCATGTTTCAGCAAAGCTCCAGCAGCACTGCTGTGCCTGATCCACTCACACCAGCACAACACACGTTGTTAAAGAACCATGCCAAAAGTAAAAAGGTTTCTAATGGTCAAATTACTGGCATGTACCAAGCAGACAAAAACATCTAAGGAGATCGCTAGAACCGCTAAAACCAGGTTAAGAGCTGTCCAACACACTATTAAAAAGTGAGTGCAGATTTACCATGTTCCAGAGTGATGGGATGCAACAAGTTAAGAAGAGAGGCAGCTGAAGTGATGGACCCATCATGGCTAGTGACTACCAAACTGATTACAGGAATGACCACTGTTAACCCATCAATGGATTTTTTCTTCATTGATGGCACGGACATACACACACACACCTACATCCACGCACCCCCCCACACACGCACATGGTTACCTGCCAGAAGTCAGCCACTGTAGAGGGCAATGGACCCTGAGTCGCAATGTAGGCTGGATTTCTAGGGTCATGGTCCATCTGTGAGACAAATACAGTCTCCAGCATTCAATAAAATGGCACAAGACAGAACAGTACATACTGTACATACAGTGCACATTGTGTATTTGTGCTTAATGGTACAGTAATGCACAGTTTCCTATGATATGTTGTGGATCACATTACTATATATATATATATATATATTATTAAGTACTATATACTTACAATAGGGCTGGCATTGATGTAATCAGAGTTTCCTTGGCTGTTCTCCACTTTTAAGCAAATTCTAGAATGATCATCTGCAACACAGAGACATTTTGATGGGGTTATGGTTTATGTCCATTTCATGCAAATTAAAGAATAGCTTTGAAAGTGCGAGAGCAAACTATGCTGTCTGTACCTGGCATGTATAAAAAAAATGAAAAAAGGGCAAGGCAAGGTTTCATTACAGCCAAAACTTTATGGCACTTTGATACAATGTCAAGTAATAAGTCTACAGCTTGTATTACTGTAATTTGCTATGCCCTCAAAATAACCAAACCACTGGCAACAAAAGTGAGTATGGCCAAATTGTGTCAATATTGACCAGGTCCTCCCGTTCAGTTCTGGGCTGACTCCTGACCTTTCTCAAAATAATTCTTACTCCACGGGGTGAGATCTTACATGGAGCCTCAGACTGAGGAAGACTGACTGTCATCTTGTTTCTTGAAGGGCCGGAACGCCATGGCGGGGTGCGTATACTTTGAACGCGCGACCGAGTGGTTGCTCCAAGAGTTCAGAGGGCGCCACAGCGACAGAGGGCGATCGTGAGCTCGAACGCGCAAGTAGTGCAGGGGGGAAGAAATCATGAAAGTGGCCGAAACACCAAAAGGCGAGCATATAGAACTCGGAAGCGAAGAAGCCAGACTGGGGTAACGGCCACCGGCGAGGACGGCCGAACGCTCCGGAACAGATTTGTTAGATTCTCTCACATTTCAAGTGAGAGATTATATGTAGGTGTGCACAATTTAACACAATTTGGAGCAAATGCTGTTAGCTTTAATGGCCAAGGTTTTAAAAATTATAATAAATTATAATAAAAAAATATTTTCCTTTAATTCTGGACATAGCTGCCAGACTCAGAAATGCAAAGACACTTTACATTACGATTTTACAGAATACAGTACTATACTGAACTCTAATGACCATCATTTACTTAATAATTATAACTCATTCCTATGTTGATTGCTTAATATCGTACTGGTTGTGTATTAGTATTGTTTTGTTGCCGTCTAGTGCAGTGCATTTTTGCTCTTTCTGCCCAGCTGGTCACACAAGCCCAAACAGAGTTAAAGAACAGAAGTCCGTTATTCACTTAAAAGGTCAGTACTTTACCAGTTGTGGGTTAGCTGACATTTGGAATAGAGACTTTTCTAACTCACAGAACGTAATGCAGTGGGTATACCTGTATACACATCCACAGATGTGAATTACTCACAGGGTATTACGGTGCTGATGCGGTTCTTCTTGCCATTGGAGTCTCTCTGGCCAATGCTGCAGGTATTTGGCTCAGCTTGGTACGCACAAAGTGCTTCCCATTCCTTCTGCAACCGGTTTTTATTCTTCAGGTGATCCTCCATGTATGACTGTGGTACAAGTTCAAAGAATAGGAAGCAAACATGAGACAGACAGGCTTAAGTATTTAACAGCAGTTAAAAGTCATCACCCTCCATCAGTCAGCCACTCATTGTTATTACATTGCACTGTATACACTATATGAAGTTTGTTTTCCCTAATTTCATACCATTTAATTTCTAAGACGGAAACTGCATACAGGAATGTGTGCGTTTATGCATCTGTTTGAGTGTGTGTCCCTTTACCAGTATCAAATGTCCAGTGGAGATGTCCATGTTGGTGTGAGCCGGCTCCTCGCTCCAGGAGGAGAGGCTTGCACGGGCAGAGGGGCTGGGGATTTGTCCGTCACTCAGCTGAGATGAGGTACTGTTTATACGAGAAGAGTGGCGAAGCTCAGATCGTTCACCTGGCGGCTTCACAGCCATCCGCTGCCTGCACAAATCCTTCAGATAAGACAGAAGGAACAGGCGTGAAATGAAAGATCAATAGGGACTTCACTTTCTCACTTGTTTCTCCCACCCCTTCTCTCTCACACACCCTCTCCGAAGCACACGTTACATCCTGACCTTAACATCCTGACTCCATGCATGTAATGGTACCTGGTAGGTAGCTGTGGCTTCATTACTGGGATCTGTGCTGAGGTTATTAAGTTTCTCTTTGAGTTTGTGATGTGACCGATGACGGAAGCAGAAAATGATGCTGGAGACCAACAGGACACCGATGATGCACACTATGGATATCACCGTAAGGATCAGGAATTTCATCGACTCAGAGTGGCTGTACTTAGTGGGAATCTGGCTCAACTTAGATTTCTAGGAAAAAAAGAAAAGATTTCTAGATTTCTTTCTGCGTTGTATTTTACAGGGGCTGAAGCAGGAACACACTATGCACACAAAGACTTCTTTCAGCTTTCATGTGTTAAATATAAAGCACACGACAAAATAAGAACAAATACTTCAGCAACTCTGATAGTAGTTACACTCAAGTGAAATGCGCACTAGCAAACAATAAATATACACTCACCAACCACTTTATTACGTGCTACTTAATGAAAATGTCTAATAATCCAGTCGTGGTAGCAATGTGATGCATTTAGGTCTGTCCATATGGTCAGGATGACCTGCTGAAGCTCAAACCAAGCATCAGAATGGGGAAGAAAGGCTAATTAAGTCATTTTGAATGTGGCATGGTTGACTCTTGTGAGTATTTCTGAATCTCACCAGAACTGGACAATAGAAGATTGGAATTACCTGGTTTCAGTGGTGCTACTAATGGTATGTGTGAGTGGGATAATTCATAGGCACACTCTGGGCCCCTTAATACCTGAGTACCTGAATACTAACTGGGTATTCTTTAAACACCAGAGTGCCTAAGTATTGTTGCTGGCCATGTTCATCCCTTTACAACCACAGTGACCTTCTGATGAGCTATTTCCAATAGGATAAATGACCATATTACAAAGCTTAAAATGACATGAACATGACAGCGAATTCACTGAACTCAAATGACCACCACAGTAACCAGACCTCATTCTAATAGAGCACCTTTGGGATTCGGTGGAATGGGAGATTGGATGTGCAGCTGACAAATCTGCAGCAACTGTGTGACGCTATCATGTCAAGGAACGATTCTTGCACACTGAAGAATACGTACCAGACAGAATTAAGAATGACCTAATAAAGTGGCCGGCGAGTGTATGAAAGAAGTCAAACGGTTCAAATGTTGCTATCGGAACCAACTGTATCACTTAAATGCAGAATAATTTCTTTTCTTCACAAGACACTACATACAGTACAGGTGAACATGACATGATTCAACAGAATGCATTTATTACTTTGTTATGATTCAATAAACAGCAACACCCAGCCAACTCTACCTTTTTAAATGCAGAGTATTTACTTAATTATTTTTCGAAACATCATGCGCATGCTTCTATCTCGTGCATAACCCTTTTACCACCATATTCAAAATTGCTTAATGCCAATATAAAGCATACGATCGAGGTTTATAAATAAATAATCTAGGTTGTTGCTTATCAAATCCATTGACATGATTAAAACGGTAATACTTTTATATGGTGTAGTTTGGGTAGTTTGTAGTTCCCTGCTGCTCTGAACCATTCAATAAGGGATTTAGTGTAAATTTAGCTAATCAAAGGTTTGCACGAGACTATGCTGTGTGGCCATCATTAGAAATGCCCAATATCCATAAAAAGGCTATGTAGCTAAGCTATTCAGAATATTACAGTAAGTTACTTGTGATAGTAATAGTTACTATGAGCAGAAGAAGATAAAAATAGGTCTCTTACATCTGTAAGTCCTGCCTCCACTATGGTCACTCTGGCCTCCTTTTCCAGTGAATCCTTCTGACGATCTGAATGAGCACACAAACAGCATGAGTATATGATAAAAGCATTGAACACTGTTTGAGAAAGGACACGTGGCCATTAGAGCTGTAATGATACACTAGTGATGCTGAGTTTCTTCTTTTTTTGGAAATTTTATGTTAAGTCAAGACAAAAACAATGTACAGTGTCTAAAAGCAAGAAAAACCTTAGTCCCCTGCAATTAAAATCATTTACTAGAAACAGAGGAGTACAATTGTCAATAAAGTGTTCTGTTGTAAATTCACTGTATATTAAATAACCGAGTAAAAACCTTCAGTGACCATGCGTAAAAATTCTTACCTGCCACATTAGCAACATCAGTCGTAGTGACATTCTGAGCATTAGGACGCACCTGAAATGTTATAGCTGGACCAACAACACTGCAGAATACACACATACATAGGGGATTGCTCATTTGTAACTTTGAAAATGACAATGTTGTAACTATCAAGTTATGCATGAAACGTAATAAGAAATTATTCCTAGAATCCCGTCAATTAGAATGAATAGCGGATACATGAGAAATCCATACACTTATATCTCAGGAACAATCTCAAAGCTAATACCCAGGGATGATCCCCACATGCACCGTCAAGTGTTCTGCGTTTCCACTAAAATGTGCCCCTACACACACTACTCACGAGAGCTCAAGGAAATCGGTCATCTGAATCCCAGCTTTGCGACATAACACTTCCATGAGGTGCAGGCCCTGATCAGTGGGAAGAGAACTGAAGGGAAAGTGGAGTGTGAAATAGAGGGTGACTGACTGAATTGGTTATTTACTAATGCAAGACTCTCTGCTCTTTTATGTATGAGACTTACTCAGTATCGGTGATGATGTACCCATAGATATCACTGTTTCTGTTGGTCTGCACATCGAGTTGCAGATCTTGCACTTTCATGTTTTTGCGGTGTGGTGAGACATTGTTCTCCAGGGTAGCAGATGGAGCTAGAGCAGCAGCTTCAACCCAGCCCTCGACCTCCTCCAACTCCTCCATGGTCTTTTTCTGTAATTTCACATCCCGTTGGGTTGTTCTGCTGCGCACCGTCTCCACGTATATGCCTTGTCCTTTCATTAACGGTCCTGCATCTGAAACTGTGGTCTTGTCCAGATACTCTAGTAACTTTCCCATCAGTCCTACTTTCTGTCAAAACAAATAAGAAAAAATAAAGACAGTTTGTTATTGCCATTTCTCTCTTACATATTTTGCATATACAGGCTTTGTCACATTGTCTTTTTAGGCTGTTGTGATGTAAAAACAAAAGGCAAAACTGCTTGACACATAAATGTGGCAGTGACCTCACTGAAAACACGAGTGATTCATAAATGATTGAAACAACAAATGGCAAAATGCACTGACAGACAGTACTATGAACACGGAAGGGCAGCCATATAAAATGGAGACTCATCGAGTTAATGTGAACCAGTTTATATAGTTATAAGTTAGAGAGAATATACAGGTTGCACAGGGACAAAACAGAAGAGTACTACATACAATAGTACACATACAATGGAACACCACTTACAGAATTACTTGCACAAAATAAGTCTCTGAACTCATCAGCCAGGTTCAAACAGTCTTCAGTCCAAACCTGACCTAACAAACATGCCAGCACATGACCACTAAGGTAGTTATACACACAAAACACTGATTTACACTGATCCCGCCTCTGCTCATGGATATGCAGCATTGATTGGTTATTGAGGTGACTGTGTTGACTGGCTGTACAATATCCAGAGTTAAAAGACAGAGTTGATCTATTTCCTATTGTAATGTATTATAATTGTTAAGACCTGAGGCATTAAAACGAATTGGACATCGATCAGATGGTCGTTAAAATACACACCTATACCATGAATTTAAAATGAGCAAAAAACTATACCTTATGGTCTGCAACAGTTAGCGCACCATACTGCTGTCTCTCTGGAATTAAGCAGTATAACATGTTCCACTTATTAATCCAATGTATAAGTATAAAACTGTAGAACTATAGAATTTAAGCTCTCTGCAGTTTAGTAGGTTTAATACCTTTGTATGCTTTATCAACCATAGGAGGCATGGTCTGGAACCGTGGAACGACAGGTATTCTCTCATCACTCTGCCGCCATGCTGTTCCTGAGGTCTTCTGCTCTTTAGGATTTGCTCCTGGCTGCTGGCTAACAGGTCGCATTTGCTCATATTCCAGGTGCCCGGTTTGTAGGTCCACAGGTTTGTGCTGACCTTGCAATGGTTGGGGTGGGTGTTCATTTTCTGCTTGCTGCTCTACTACCTGCAGTGCATCAGCAATGAGAGCAGCCAACTGGTCCAGATCCATAGTGTTCAGACTCTTGACGTCTATATTGTGCTTTCCCACACTGCGCAGAACATTCTGGATAAAGGTCTCTGGAAATGTCAAAAACAGAAGGTACAAGAGCTGAGAGATCAAAGCATTGTTGATAAGTTTCCAGCAGGTGAATTATAAGCAAAAGCATTTGAAAGAACTGAAAGGATTGAGTCAAAATATCTACATACAGAGTACATGTTTGTAATTACATGTAATTACATGTAATTTTTTAAAATCACAATTCAACCCCACTTGTCCCCTTTTCAGGTGCAAGTGTGCTTGGATGGAACACTAGCCCATCGTATCATACCATCTATTGGAGTCAGGGGTTCTTTTCCAGGGAACTGCGCGGATCCACCCTTCAGGAAGACCGGGCTTGGTTTTGGTTTATTCTTCTGTTCCGGTTTAAGTGGAATTTTTTGAGACCAATACTGCTTTAGGGCAGTAATAAGGAGGCCTGATCTATCCTGCCTTTGTTGAGGGGTGTATGTTGTGTCACTCTGGTAATGGGTGAGGTCAGGATAAGATGCTGGCTGATAGGGTGACTCTGGGGTAAACTCAGGCGGGGTCGAGTCAGGTTTACTGTACGGTTTCCCAGAACGATAATATTCCAACGGCAGAGATGGTTTACTGCCCTGTAAACGAACAACATATTAACATTAAAATGTATAGAGTTAATAACATGAACAAAGTTTTCTCTCCCTAGTTCATAAGTAATTAAAATCAGTAACTGCACACACATGACCTTCACTACAAAATAAACAGTTTTTTTTCTATAATCAGAAATCTGTTTATAGGTTTTGTACATGGAGACAATTATTTTAAAGAGATAAACACACAGGATCAGCACAGATCAGTGGTACTAATGTGGTGGTGTGTTAGTGTATGTTGTGCTGGTATGAGTGGATCAGACACAGCAGTGATGCTGGAGTTTTTAAACCCTGCGTTACCTCACTGTGTACTCTATTAGACACCTTGTAGATGTAATGTCAGATACACCGGTTCATCTGTTGTTGTAATTTTTGCATTAGTCATCCTCTAATCGTTCATCAGTGCTCACAGGATGCTGCCTACAGGCTGCTGGATATTTTTGGTTAGTGTACTATTCTCAGTCCCGCAATGGCAATGAGGTGTTTCAAAACTCCAGCAGCACTGCTGAGGCTGATCCACTCATACCAGCACATCGCACACTAACACACCACCACCACATCAGTGACACTGCCGTGGGTGTAGAAACAAGAAGGTGTACCTAATCAAGTGATCTGTGATTGTTCTTCTATTAGAAACAGTGTTGTTCTCAGAAACTCATTATACAAGCCATTCAATAATCACCAGCAGCTTAAATTAGGTTGGGTGCACAGGGGCATCGTGTTTAAAATTTCTGTAGGACAATGTGATGTTTTTCCAATCTTGCAGTGTTAACAATATCCAGTTTCAGTCAGCCTGTGCCCAGTACACACTCCGACTCCAGTTCATGGCTGGCAGTGGAACCTGCTGTTGTAGTTTCATTTGCCTTTGGAGTTTAACATGTTTTGGTAACCAGGGATGCTTTTCTAATCACTGCTGTCGTAGAGATTGCTTGAGTTACTCAGTTTAGCCTTTCCGGCAGTTCAAACAAGTCTCGTCATTCTCCTGTGACCAAGCTCATCAACATGGTGTTTCTACCCACAGACCTGATGCTCACCAGATAGCTTTTTCCCCACGCAAATCTCTGCAAACTGTGAAGTCTGTGAAAATCAGATCAGTAGTTTCTATAATAGCCAAAGCACCCCAATCACAAATACAATAATCAAAATAATTTACATTGCACATTTTTGTCAATTGGAATTGTGAAAATAGATTGAAGCACAGCTCGTTTTTCGGCTACTGACCATGCTGCATGCTTTCCTATATATCATAGCTCTAATTAACTATGACATTCTGAATAAGTTTCTACTTTTAAATACAGATAAGAGTGCTGGCAAACTGGAAGCTGTGAACGACCTGTCATCCTTGGCATCGGGTGTCCAGCATGACCAGCAACTGACAGAGATCTTAATTAAGTCTCACATTAAGCTAAAATCTGCCAGTATCTTCATTCTCAAGATTATCTGCTGTTGGAAAAGACTGCGCTCAAAATGAACCGTACCTTTTTGCATTCAAGCTTATGACATTTTGAGCCAGTTCTCTATGATCTCTCATAGATGCATCCCTAAAAATGCCCTTAAAACCATACCTAACAGTTAGAGGTGCATGATCACGTGCAGCAGCAGGTGGAACCTGCGTCACTTCTGATGTACGCTCCCTCGCACCAAAAATGACAACATCACAGTGGTTCCTCCTGTTGCGGCACGTAGTTTATGCATCAAGTATTAACCGAGGGTCCTGATTAGTGCATTATTAGGTACCTGAGAGGTTTGCCTAAATAAAAAAATACATGAAGTAGATTATTAAACAGATTCATAAAAAAGCTAAAGTACGTAACTTGTTTTGGAGATGTAGTAAGTAAAAAGCACAGATTTTTAAAATCTGGGTTCAATCCCAACCTGGATCATCCTGAGTCCTTTCTGTGTAGAGTCTGCATGTCCTCCCCGTGTTTGCGAAAGTTTACTCCGGGTACTCCGGTTTCCTCCCACAGTCCAAAGACATGTGCGTTAGATTAATTAGTATCTCTAAAGTTAGCCTTAGTGTGTGACTGTGCATGTGTGCCCTACGATGGATTGGCGCTAGAGTTGCTCCTGCCCTTGTGCCCAGAGTAGCTGGGTGGGCACCGGCTCCATGTGGATTAAGATAATGGATGGTTAGTATGATGATGATGGACCGGTTACTTTTGTTTGCCAAAAATACACTGATAGACAGTATTACAAACAACATGGAGGACCAGCCGGATGAATCAGAGACTACTTACAATAGGACAGGTACACACTTACAAGCGCCATTTACAGCTAGTTAAAAATAATAAGTAGTGGAAAGTCACACAACACAAACAAGAAAAACACTAACACGCATACACACTGCTTACAGATGCAACATGTCCAGTTAAAAGGCAGGTTTTGGTACCTTGTATTTTTTTATTTATTCATAATTTAACGCAAATGGACAATGATCGGGTGAACATTGAACAGCTCATACCTGTATATAAAAATAATTTAAAACTTGTTTCATGTCTCACTATGCTGGTTGATTGAGAATCAGAGTAGGAAGCTGCCAGTTTGCAGTGCCACTGGAATTTCCACATTCAGTAATACAACAAAATTTGAATAAAAAAAAAACTCATGTGACTTATCTGACCACTCACTTTAGGCAGCAGACCCAGGTGCTGGAGATACCTCTGGAGACTCTTGCTAAGTTTTTCCTCTAAAGGCTTTAGTCTTTCATCTTTCACAGTGGCCGGCTGTACATTTGGTCTGTATAGCAAAAGAAGGGAAGTATTAGCAAATTAAACAACATAATTAAACAACATACAAATGAGCCGAAACATTATCACATATATTTAATACATTGTCAGTTACTGGACCCAAAAACTTCAAACTTTGATTCATCAATCGAAAATGCTATTTTCTACTGATTCGTTTTGATCTTTGGCATCTCTTATTCATTCCACTCTGTTCCAAAAAAAGGGTTTTCTTTGCTGCTACCCTTCCAAAAAGGAACTCTTTCTGGGTGTCGGTTGTTTAAGTCTCCGGCTATGAAATGGCAGCTTCGTTCTCCGGACATCAGAATCATTAATTCCATCTTCACTTACCTGTGACGAACAACAAAAGTTTTGGAATTTCTTTGTTGATAACTTTTGAACCATAAGAGATATTGCAAATGAGATTTTGGCAATCCATTTCTGAGACACATCTGGTCTTCTCGGATATGCTACATGACCATTGGACAAACTTGCCCTTGATCCAATATGGCAGCTTTTAGGATCAGACACAGCCTAATAGATATTCCCCCTCACCCATTGCTCACTGGGGTATTTAGATATGTAATTTTTAATAAAAGAGTGTACTGTGTCTGGGAATAACTGACTTCTCTTCCTTGTCTTCTTTTAGCATTAGGAACGGAATCCTCTAGACTGACAAACTACTGCCTGATCGATATCATTAGCAACATATCTGCTGTGGGACTGCAGTAGCCTAGCGGTTAAGGTACTGTACTCCGGACCTGATGATCCAGGGTTCAAATAACACTGCTACAACAGTTGGGTCCTTAAGCAAAGCACTTAACCCGCGGCTGCTTGAATTGTAAGGCTGTATGAGTTGTAAATGTACAACACATAAAAATGAAACTTTTACCTTGTATTTGTTTAAATGTGTGTGTTACCTTGATTCAGGTGGTATTACAGAGATCTTGCGTAATTTAGAGAACTCTGTAGATAGAAGCTTCTGAGTAACATCATCATCCCAAGAGAGGTCTGGTTGAACATAAACAGACCACATAAATCAAACACAAAGGACAGTTACTTAGGTTTGCTTGCTAATTCTTGTTTCCTTTTGAAATTTCATACGCAAATGACTTTCCTCCACTCCTTCATCCTCTGGCTTGAAACTGTACAGTGTAAATCTAAATATTCTGAGAATACTACATAACTGTAGAGACCTGAAGTAATATTTAGAGGTATCTAGCATTTGCAGTCTTTATTTGTGTTTATGTATGCACATCCATACTGACACACACATACTTTACCCAGTGTATACATTCGCAACTCCAGTTCTATTCTCAATCACAGTTGGCAAACCAATTCCATGTGGACTTTGTTTAAGGACAAGCGTGGCAGAAAATTGATTAACTGGTTTGTTGGAAGCAGACACCTATAAATGTGTTATATTGTGAGTAACTGGGTATCAGTAGAACCCACTCTACTGCCATTGTTTGTCGGATCCAGAAATGCATCTGGCAAAAACACGCTCTTCTCACAACCAAAAAAAAAAAACAAAACATTTTTTTAGAATATGATGAAAATTGACCAAGTTATGGCTTTTTAAACTTCAGAGATTTGCATACCATCATTGGATCGGCTGCTTGGACAAAACTGATTAATTTAGCATGCACAGTTTTATGATGGGTGGCTTTTAACGCTTCCCCAATCATAAGTTTTTCAAAACAAATGGCAAACTGGGTCAATTTTCTGTGCTTTTCATCGTTCTGTTTTTTTCTGAACTGATACTTCTTAAAAACAACCTGTTTAAAAGCAACATGTTATTCAGAATATCAATCAAATTTTTTGGGAAGTCAGAGTTGAATGGAGGGGACACTTAACTTTCACTTTAATCAGGTGCAGGCCCTTCTCCCCAGGGCAGGTATTAAGCTGCGGTTTGTTCAGGTTGAAGAGTATTGGTGTTTTTTGTGTACTTTGTTTGATTATGTTTTATTTGAATTGTAACGTGTCCTTGGGTGTCATGAAAGGCGCTTATAAATAAAATGTTATTATCATTATTATTATTTATTCAAAAGTGAGATTTTTGGGGGAAAAAAATTCTGGAGGTCTCACTTTTGAAGGGAATTGTTTTTTTTTTTAACTGGTCATGGTCTTTACTGGTGATGGAAATGTGTTATAAGTGAGTGATGCCGAAATAGCAAAGCTCACTAATTACAATGGGTGTCCACACACGTTTGTCTATGTAGTGTAGCACTGTTAAATGTTTTTACTGAAATTTTTATATAGTAATGTCTCATGCAATTGAGAAATCTGTGCTAAGTCTGCTTGTTCATTCTTTAACAGTGTTTTAAAAGAATCTCTACTCTGTGTATAAGTGTTTATGGCAAAGCATCTCTTGTTCCTGGAAAACAGCATTTAGAATTGAGTCACTGTGGTGACTCTGTTGAGTGTTCCATACCTTGCAGTGAGAGTTTCCGGAGCAACCCACGAAATCTCTGCACGATTGCTGGTGTGACATCATATGTGTACACATCAGATCCCATCATAGCCTGGCAACGTCCAAACATGCCATCTGCAAAATATCAATTACGATTACATGACCACTTAACAAGATAAGCTTGGTCTTTTCCCCAAAACATGGTTTTAGAACTACATGAGTCATGCCTCAGAGGTGATTCATCTTTATGAGTTATCTTTTAGACCAAGATTGAAAACGATGTATCTCACAATGACCAATCTTATCTATGGCAGTCGAGAATTTCTATCTGTTTTGATTGACTTGTGTACACTATGCGGTTCTGACCACCAGAGGTCGGGAATGTTCAGATGGTTCTCATCTTCTTGTGTTAAGAAGAAAGAAACCATTCTTCCCATTTAGACAACTCCAGTTACTTTATCATGAATTTTCTCCACATACAACCTGGACTGCACTGTATGTCCATATTTGTTAATAGAGCAGCAAAAAACGTCCAGAATTAAATTAATGAGAAAGACTGTCCTCTGATGTTTATCAGACATGGTTTCAAATCTATCATCAAACAAAAAGCTGAAGACAACAGGAGGTGGTTGGGCTATCAACACTGTTCCTTTATATATTCTATTCTATTCTATTCTATATTATACTATTCGATATTTATATATATATACAGCGTCTCACAAAGTGAGTGTACCTCACATTTCTGTAACTATATTATACATAACTATTGTTTAACAGGAGAGATTCCACTCAGAACAGGATGTAGGAGTGCTGCCAGCATTACTGCGCAGGTTAAAGGGATGGGGGGGGGGGGGGTGAGGTTGGGGCCAGCCTGTCAGTGCTCAGACCATACGCCACACACTATATCAAACTGGTGTGCATGGCTGTCATTCCAGAAGGAAGCCTCTTCTACAGATGACGCACAAGAAAGTCCTCAAAAAGCTTTGGATTCCCTCCCTTCAGAGACTGGGTTGCTCACTGGGAGATCACGTGTGGACTTAGCGGAAGATAATGGATGGATGGAGTTTGCATCTCATTTGCACAATCGAACAACTTTGCTTGACTTTTTATCTGCGCTTCTGATGTTTAATCCAATATAATCAAATGCTTCTTTTTTAAATCGCTACATATTCATTTAGAAATATCCCCTAATTTTTTACTTTGAAGCCCCAGTCACAGAGCTAATGGAGCTAATCTCTGGGTCCACCGTCGCTTTTTATTAGACAGTGTGCAGTTCACTAATCAGTCTCTGAAAGGGGTGGAGCCACTTATCCAGCTGTCACTCAGGAATCAGATACATCACTAACTTATAACATGATTAATGAACAATATTTACTGCTTAAAAAGGTAAAACAATGTGATTAGGAATCACACTTTTATATTTAGCAATATAATTAACTGCAGCTCCACTGAAGGGATATAGAAAGTGTTCCGCTATTGCTGGCCATTACAATGAAGGGAACATATGTAAACATACAGTATATGCTCCCCCTTTATTAAAAAAGTTGCCACTTCAGTATACATTTCACGCTTATGCTAGGTTCATCATAACGTATAAAGCCATAAACTAACTATAGAAAATACAGTAATCTATTGTTAAAGCACTTTGTGCTTGAGCAAAGACAATAATACCTCTAATGTCAATGCATGTCTATAGCAGTACACTTTATATAATCCTTAAGAAACCACAAGCAAGTCGAAAAACACTAAATAGGTTTTTAATGAGAGTATTTAATACAATTGCAAGACAAACATATTGCGTTTAAAAATATTCAACGTGTTCAATTAGTGGGCTAGTCTTAATGTAATTTAATGTAGTCCTAATGTCTGTTGCTAAAACTGGTCATTGATGCTGACAGCGATATTAAATAAATTCAAAATTATGAACAAAAAAAACCAAAATTGCATTCTCGGAACTCATGTTCAATTGAAATTTGTTTGCTACAACATAGCTCTTTTGTTCGATTGTTTGTTGTCGCTCTTTAGCATCAAAGAATATTCAACAACAGACACAAGGTCACATCAAAACTCAAGGTTATATCGTAACTAGTCTCATATCGCATAATCAATTATCTAATAAATGTCTTTGGACATTAGGAGGAAACCAGGCTACCCAGAATAAAACCTACGGGGACACGGCGAGAACATCCAAACTCCACGCAAAAAGGGGTCGAACCCAGGACCTTAGTGCTGTGAGGTGACAGTGCTACCCACCAGGCCACCGCGCCGCCCACAGCATAGCAAGCCTATTTCAACCTGTGTTTTGCACACAAAAAAAATGGAGCTTTCTCGTTTCTCGCCCCAAAAACTGTGGATGAAAGCAAGATTCATACTGTATTTCAGATCCACTCTTGTATTAAGGTTCCTTCAGTCTTCTCTTCTTTACACATTGTTATTTATGTGTTATAACTGCTAACTATCTATCATGTGCAGTAATCTATTAACAGATTATTATTATAAATACATATTTTTAAAAAAATTCAAGTCTAATTTTCATGCGTCACACTTTTTTGTTGCGAGGGAGACAAATGAAATCTGACATTTAAACACTGGGGCATATTGCTGTGCTGACTGGATTAGCCAATGAAGATCGAATCTGACCTTACAGGTCCTTACAGAGTGC
This sequence comes from Parotocinclus haroldoi, assembly GCA_034779995.1. Classification (NCBI taxonomy): domain Eukaryota; kingdom Metazoa; phylum Chordata; class Actinopteri; order Siluriformes; family Loricariidae; genus Parotocinclus; species Parotocinclus haroldoi. The sequence goes on from JAUZST010022599.1 coordinate 23,497, forward strand.
CATTAAGAACCTCTATGAAATGTAAGAAGTAAATAAGGTTTAGTTCAGAGAAGTGCTGTGGAAAACAATTTCAGAGAGGCTGTTTTTTCACACCCAGTAAGTCAACATAATGTAAGAGCAAACCACAACTGTGTTCATCCACACTGGGATGATTGTTACTGTTATACATATCTATAAAAGAGACTGTGCTCTATTGGGGCAGGTTTACAGTGACTTGTGAGAAATGCTCTATGGGTGTGTGGGTCAAGATTACGTATTGTGAGGACCAAATGCCACCCCCCAACCAGGACATTTTTTTTTTACTGCAAATGCAATTTATAAAATCTTTACATTAGGATAGAGATAACTCCATATGGATTTTTTGCCCAGGGAAAGATAATGTCCCCACAAAGACGTACAGACAGACTTGAGTTTGTGTGCGTGTCTGTGTAGGTGTGAGAGAGAGACTTACCATTGACACAAATCTCATAGTTACCACACAGACTCTCTTCAAACAGGCAGCCTAGGAAGAAGAGCAAAGGACAGTCAGTACTTAAAGTATAAAAATCCTTTAACTTTATTTATGTTAATCTGAGCACCAATCACATTTATTCTAACGAAGCACAAGATTGTACATGTTAGGGTGCTAGGTGAACAGAGCTGTCCTCCCCGTGTCTGTGTGGGTTTACTCTGGGAACTCCGGTTTCCTTCCACAGTCCAAAGCTGTGTGTGCCAGTTTAATTGGTGTCTCTAAAGTGGCCCTTAGTGTGTGACTCTGTGTGTGTGTGTGTGTGTGTGTGTGCCCTAAGATGGATTGGCATCCTATCTAGAGTTGCCGGGTGGGCGACGGCTGGCCACGATCACCTGTGGACTGCCGAAGATAATGGATGGATGGAGTTTGCATCTCATTTGCACAATTGAACAACTTTGCTCGATTTATATATATTACATATATAATTATTACTTATATATATTCCAAATATCTCCTATTTTTTACTTTGAAGCCCCAGTCACAGAGCTAATGGAGCTAATCTCTGGGTCCAACGCCGCTTTTTACATCTGTGTCAGTAAAACATGATTTATGAACAATATTTACAGCTTAAAAAGGTAAAACAATGTGATTAGGAATCATACTTTTATATTAAGCAATATAATTAACTGCAGCTCCACTGAAGGGATATAGAAAGTGTTCCGCTATTGCTGGCCATTAAAACATATGTGAACATACAGTATATGCCCCCCCTTTATTAAAAAGCACTTTTTACCAAGTTGCCACTTCAGTATACATTTCACGCTTATGCTAGGTTCATCATAACGTATAAATCCATAAACTAATAAAATAATCTATTGTTAAAGCACTTTCTTGTGCAAGCAACTTACACAAAAATGTCCCTAAACACATCAATCAAGTTAGAACAGTCCAAAGGTGTCACTCTCTCTCTCTCTCTCTCTCTCTCTCTCTCTCTCTCTCTCACACACACACACATACACACACAGACTTCTGCAATCTTGATTAGTCTTGAAGGATGTTCATCAAGTAGACGTTAAATGGTGCACGCCTGTGCAAGGAAACAATACTACAACACACATCTAAAAAACAACAATATTGTGTTCACCCAGTCAACTTTAAGGTGACTAATTTACAGCCGTTCACCAGATTCTTCGGTGAAAACCATTTATTTCAGGTGTTTCCAAATGCTGGATGTAACATGAATGCTAAATCAGTGGGTAAAATATCCACACCTGGTTTCTGTCCAGGTGAAGTATGACATTTTGACAGTTAAATCCAATGTTTACATTTGCCTGCTGGTGTCCAACCAATCCTGTAAGCAAACTTACATCCTCCCATGTCCCAAGCTGTTGCATCAGGACACGTGATAATATAAGGTTTTTGCTTGTGGTCTGGTCTATTGCTAAGAACTTTACTTAATTTAGCACGTACTATACAACAGTATATTCAAATTCAGTTCAGTTCTATTCTATTCTGCACATGCCCTCCACTCAATTTTGGAATGTGTCTACATGGATTAGTTAGATTGGGTACTAGTGGTCACCGGCAAGGTCTGCTCAGAACCCCAACACTATCAAGCTCCATACTGATCAGTGTAGAAGGGGTACAGTCATGCCAAAACAGGCATCACCCAAACTGCCAGAATGACAGAGCTAACTTTTGTGTTATGTATTGACAATTTAATAATATTTATTATTTTATTTATTATATAAGCTATTGTTTTGCATTGAATAGTTTACTCAGTTTTATTATATTCTTCATAATATTGTATTATCTTTAATCTGTTATAGTCTTAATTTTTTATTTAGGTCATTTAGTTTTTTGTCTTACATTTAAAATCTAGACTTCCCAATGAGGTTGGGTCCCTCTTTTAATTTTGGTCCTCCCAAGGTTCTTCCTCATCACGTTTAGGGACTTTTTCCTTGTCACTGTTGCCACAGGTTTGCTCGGTTGGGGCTGTGGGCCCAGATGGTTGTATAGCTGCTTTAAGACAATGCTTTGGTGTAAAAAGCTATATGTAAATAAACATGAATTTAAATTTAGTGCTCTCCTGTTTTCTACCAAACAATTGGACTGCCAGATGGGTAAGTCATCTGTGCTTTGTTTTTGTGTCTGTATGAATATGGAAAGCAAATAAATACATCCGGATTTACTATACTTGTGCTGAGAATTATGTGCTTTAGCAGCCAGTCATCCAGTCTGAGAGCTTACTGCTTTGTTTGTTTCACTAAGCTGTTTTTGCTCCTTGATCAAGAGAAAAAGAGTGTTGAACTGAAAAAGTAACACTGTACTGAAAACGAATGGCCTTTTCAGTATAACCCACGCTACTGCCATGAGGGTCCCACATTCCAAAGACATGCTTTAGGTTAACTGGTTCCTCAAAAACTGGTGTGATTAGCCATAGACGCTGCTGCAATGTTAAATAAACAAATAAAACAAACAATCTATAGATACTCCATGGATGTAAGGCTGATTTTATTCACCAGTCGCATATAGGTTAGATTTATTTTTAAAGTGCTTTTTACAATGGAGCATTGTTTCAAAGCAGATTCAAATGTTTCTGTTATCTTCTATTATCCAAGTCAAAACCCAAATTAAGGAAACATTGAAAGGAAAAACTCCCCAAATGTTACACGGTAGAAAATTTCGACTCAAAACGACACCCAACCTCCTTGAGGAGGTTCTCCCAACGTAGTTCTCCCACATAAAGATTGCAGAGAGCATTCTGCATGGGTCTTAAAAAACGCCTTAACATCACTGTGTGAAATTCAAACAGATTAATATTAACAGGGACTTCAGTCATAAATAAAAAAATATCGTTTTTGAGCCGCTATAGAAATAAATCTGACTTGACAGTTGCAAATGATGGTGCATAGGGACTTTTTTTTGCTATGGCACTATTATTCACGATTAGCGATTTATTTTGTGATGATCATATCAGACATAGAGACAGTACAGCAAAAAAGGACTGCACTCGGTACTCAAATTTAGTTCCGTATGCATTTTGACTAGAATAATAGTCATTTGTTTCACACTGAGCAATTTCTCTGCTTTATTTCTCACATTTTTCTTTATCTTTACATCTTTACATACAGTATTCTTAGTGAAAAGTCACCATGGGTCCCAAGAAGGTTAGTGATAACAGCTAGCCAAAAGAAATAGTCTATGCGTATTATTTTTGTTGACCACTTTCAATGCATTGTTTACATTTATCTTGCATGGAAAGCATTTGCTGGGTACTTGGGGTTTTCTGCACTCAATGAGCTTTCTGGAAAGAATTAGTAATATTCCGAAAATTCACATGTGGTCATGGAATTCTTGTTGGTACAAGACAGGCTGGCCTAAGTATTTCTGAAACAGGAATTTTCAGGCATAGTCATATGTAGAGTTTTTACTGAGAACGATCGGAAAAAGAGAAGCTATCCAGTGAGCAGCAGTTCTCTACCTTGTTTGTTGATGCCAGAGGTCAGAAGAGAATGTCCAGAATGGTTTGGACCACTTGATACAATAGGGTATGCAGAAGCATCTCTGCATGTACAACAGGTTGAACCTTGAAGTGTATGAGCTACAACGGGAGAAGACGCACACTGCGTGCCTCTAATGTCAGCTAAGAACAGGCAACTGAGGTTACAATTTGCACAGGTTCACCAAAATTAGATGACAAAATACTGAAAAAACTTTGCCTGGTCTAATGGGTGTGAATTTCTGCTGAGACGTTCAGATGTTCAGGTCACAATTTGGGTTAAAAAAAACATGAAAACATGGTGGTGTAATGGTGTGGATAATATTTTCGTGGCACATTTCAGGCCTCTTAGTATCAAGTGGGCATCTTTTAAACACCACAGCCTGCATGCGCATTGTTGCTGACCATGTTCATCCTTTTATGATCACGGTGTACCATTTTCTGATGGCTACTTAAAGCAGGAAAAGCACCATGTCACAAAGTTCAAATCATCTCAAACTGGTTTCTGCATTGTGGGAATGGGTTTGTGGTACTCAAATGGCCTCAAATGGCAGGTAGCCACCAGATCTCAATCCAATAGAGCATGTTTGGGATGTGGTAGAACAAGAGATTCGCATCATGCGTATGGAGTTGACAAATTTGCAGCAACTGCATGGTGTTATCATGCCAACATGGACCAAAATCTCTGAAGAATTGCTCCTAAAAAAAACTTGCTGAATCTGTGCCACAAAGAATGGGACCAGCTCTGATGGTTAAAAACCAACTCGGTACTAGCTAGGTGTACCTAATAATGTAGACATTGAGTGCATGTGCTATAGTCATTTTAAAAAATGCATATGTCCAGCCGTTCCATTCTGGTTATAATTTCACTAAACCCCTCTAACCCCTCTCTTTTATATAGTTTATGTCGTTTATGAGATTGTTTTTGTCTTGGATATTGGGTTGTTTTTACTGAGCCGTGTTCTAAAGGCCTGATTTGAGTCACAACGCTTCTCCATGAATAAAGGATGCTCAGACCTGTTGCTCTGGCTACAGGATACCCCCTGACAGGGTAACCTTTACAGCAGAGGGAATAGTGAAAATTTTCGCGCACTTCACCGTAGCTGGGACTGCAGTATCACTCGTCCGATCAGATAGAAAAGTCACACGAGCCATGTTTTAGAAAGGACATGGATGTGCAGACATAATTCTACAAAATACAATAATTCTTATAATATTTTAGTCTGACGACAGGTGATCAGGTCCAAGGTCCAAGCTTACAAGCAAAGGCAGATCATCTCCTTACTACTATAGACAGGATATATTCTATATGGACCATATCCTGAGAGTAAAACCCATTTTATGATGCATTAGTGGTACTGCTCGCTGTTATGTAATGATGAAGTCAGAACGGACGTCAACAAAATTAGCACTGAATCCTAACAACGCAATTCTAGGCTACACAAGAGCTCCTCCATAGCAAACTGGATGCAGCCTGAGCACCGATCAGGATGTGGTCACGATGTGCATTAATAAAATATCGTGCATTTCCTAAAATAACACCAGAACATCGCACCTGCAGTCTGCACTGAGGTAACCTACCCGGTACAGGGCCAGAGATTTTCAACACAGAGCTACATAGAAATAGACTGGTGGATTGAAGCTTGATTTTTATAGGTTACGTGGCTGCATCTTATCGCTGATGTGGCCAACAGCCTGCACGGATCCTCTCCTTCCTTACTCTCTCTCTCTCTCTCTCTCTCACACACACACACACACTTACACAGGCCTGACCACAGATAAAATAAACCTACCGAATTTGCGGTCGGTGGCGACGCTTACACGCACTTGAAGTGCAAGGAGACAGAGGAACAGGTACCGAGAATCCATTCCTGCTCTCATACATCCATGACACGCCCGCGCTAGTAAATCATTGCAGTGGGGTTTAGTGTTCGTGTATCTTCTCTTCCAGGCTGGAGTGTGGTGAGGAGAGAGATGATGGAGAGATGCTTGACGTAGTAATGGTGTGAAGAAGGAAGGGGGGCGAGAGACGTAAAAGCTGTCAGCGTTACTCCCGCAGACCTGCACTACCTCAATACAACGTCACGCGCGCGCGCGCGCACGCTCTCGCTCTCTCGCTCACACGGATTTTAACCGCGTTAAACACAACCATTAACATATGATTTACTATAATTAGTTAATGTAACACCCACACATGCCTGATCCAAACCTAGACACTGGGTCTTGCCAAAAGAGGGTGTAAAAACTGATCTTTTTTGGGTTGGCGAGAGATTGATAATTGCATAGACATTTTGCTCAGCTGATAGACATTCAGAGGGGGTGTCTTGTTGCACTTAAAGAAGCAGCGTCGTCATTCTGAAGAATTGCCAAACGACCTAGGAGATGTTGAGAGCAGCGGTTCCGTGAGGTGGTGCGCACGCGCGCACACATACACACACACACACAGGTGGAACCTTCATTATGCACCCCTATCCGGACCATTTCTGGGCACTTGGCAGAAGGAAATTTGTTGTCACAGTGCTCAGTGAGTGTCCTATTGTTTGCAGTGATGTTATGAACAAGGAACCTGGACTGCTAGATACTGGAAGCGTATCATCAAATCCAGGGCACGACTTGTCTTCAGTGCTCTTATTTAGAGAAGGAGGTTGTTGGTCAACATGTCACGATACATGACCCCATCTATCCATCTGGCCGGGTCTTCATGTCCCCTTTTCAGAAAAGTACCCTCAGAGTATGATGCTTCCACCCCCCTGCTTCACAGTTGGGAAGTCCTCCACACATGGTGAGTGGACTTCATACCACAATGCTCTATTTTGGGCTCATCTGACCACATGACCTTCTCCCATGTCTCGTCGGGATCATCAGGATGGTTATTGGTGAACAGACCGTGAGCAGGGGGACCTTTTTGGATTTTAATTCATAACAGCATAGCGTGTTAATAACGGCTATATTTGAGAATCCTGACCTGAGCCAGAATTCTTACTGGTTGGTAGGTGATCAAATGCTCATTTTATGCAATAAAATGCAAATTGATCATTTTAAAAATCATACAATGTGATTGTTACAAAGATGCTTCCCGATTGGGAGCAACGCGCGAACAACGCCGAAGCGCCAGTCGGGGCAGAAGTGTAAAAGCACGGTTCTGGGACGTCACTTTAATGACGAGGTACGGAGGCAGTTCAAATGCCAGGCAGCAAGCATTAGCTCGAGTGTGCATGCAACTAAATATAAGCCATGCCAGCACACGTCTTATAGAGCGCGTGTTGTCGGGTTGGCTGCGGCCGACCAAAGACGGACTCAGAGCGCAAAGCGTCATACATGCTCTTAAGCGTACACAAGAACACCGAAGCGCCAGAGGGCGAGCGAGAGCTCTAATGCGCACGCAGCGCGAGAATGGGAAGAAGAAAACGCGGAAGTGGCAAAAGCGCCAAAAAGGCGAGCATATAAGCTCGAGGGCGCGCTTGTAGCGCGAGTGTGACTAACACAAAAAAGGCGCAAAGAGCCAGAGCACGAGAATTAACTCGGATTCGTGAAAAGCGCGAACGCGAATAAAACGCGAGCGGCGCCGAAGCGCCAGAGGGCGAGCGCGAGCTCGAAAGGGAAGCAACCAGACCAGGACGCGTCCTATTAAGGGCGAATACCCGGCTGGAGTGAGGCTAGGTAGGTGCCGACGACAGGAGAGTGCTAACGGCGCGAACGAGGAGCGCACGAGTACCGGACGGTAAAACCCTCAAAGTGCCCCTAATAAACTAACTTTATCTCGAGGGTTACCCGCCCGTACAAGTCCATCGGCACTAGAAGCCCCCGAAACTTTACCACTATCTCTTGGTACGCGGACGGTCAGACGCGCGAACCGGCCGGAGATGGAATACCGACGCGATGATGATGAGTCGACCCCGAACAACGCGTTATAGGACATGAGGCAGCTGTTCAGGATCAGGGCATAATCAAGATAGTGGATAAAAGACCGCCTCACCAATAGCTCTGTAATGGCGACCCCCGCTCCGCGTGGAAGGTAGGCACCCTAACAGTGATATTTTGTATTTTTTAAATTCTCTCTCTCTCTCAGTCGAATAAATGGTACGATAAAAAATTACAGATCTGTCCATTATTTGCAGGTGGGAAAACTTGCAAAATCAGCAGTGTATCAATTACTTATTTATGTATTATGTAAAAAATATAAATACCAGTTGCCTAAGATTGACCAATTGTCATAATAGTTAAATTTGTGCTATTAGACTCTAAAAACTCTGAAAACTATATAAAACTGAATGTGAATTTATTCAAATTCGCTGAATTTATTAATTTAAGAGTTACAACAAGAAAACAGCAGGCATTCAGTGAAACGACTCATTTAACATTAAATGACACTGACAAGTCAAAACATTATAAACT
>JAUZST010022610.1:0-31842 GCA_034779995.1 Parotocinclus haroldoi
ATGCCCGTCAGTCTCAGAGAAGAGGTTATAAACTGCATGCCCGTCAGTCTCAGAGAAGAGGTTATAAACTGCATGCCCGTCAGTCCCAGAGAAGAGGTTATAAAGTGCATGCCTGTCAGTCCCAGAGAAGAGGTTATAAACTGCATGCCCGTCAGTCTCAGAGAAGAGGTTATAAACTGCATGCCCGTCAGTCTCAGAGAAGAGGTTATAAACTGCATGCCTGTCGATTACCCGTGTGCCTGTCAGTCCCACATAACAGCGCATGAACATTATGCCTGCAAGTCCCACAGAAGACGTTGTGTACTGTATGCCTGTCAGGCAATAAACTATATATCTGTCAGTCCCAGAGAAAAAAGTCATAGGTTATGTATGCACTGTCAGTCTGAGAGAACAAGTCATGGACTATGTGAATGTGAGTCCCAGTAAACGAGGGGTGGTAATAATGTGAGTGAAAAAAGTTGTGCGGGACCCTCCCAGCAGAGAGGCGCGGCCTCTGCGCCTCTGTATGAAGAAGGCATGAACTATGTGAATGTCAGTAGCAGTGAAGATAGTGTGGACCTATGAATTTCAATCACAGTGAAAGTGGTTACTTCCACGTCAGTTCCCGAGAACTCGTCATGGACGATCTTTGTGATGGAAAGAGTGTCAATCCCAGAGAAGAGGTCATGAACTATGTATCTGTCAGTCCCAGTGCAGAAGTCATGGGCCATGTGCCTGTCATTCCCAGAGGATAATGTCCTTGTCAGTGCTAGAGAAGAAGTCATGTACTATGTCCCTGTCTGGCCATGAACCATGTACCCGTCAGTCCAAGTGAAAAGGTCATGCGCTATGTGCTGCAATCCCAAAGGAAAAAGTCAGGTATTATGTTCCTGTCAGTCCCATAGAAAGAGTCATGAACTATGTGTCTCAGAGAGAAGTCATGTACTAGCTGCATGTCAACCCTACTGAAGAAACCCTGATAATGAAGTCCCTGTCATTATCTAGCTTTAGTAGTAACGTTTGGGGCACTTCCTTCTAAGTTAGATAAATAGATTTGTTGTGGTTCCACTAGGTATGGTAATTTTCCATATTTTGCATATAAATAATGAACTTTGTTTTATTCACAGCTCTTCCATATAATGTTAAACAGGCAATGCCCTTAACCTACAACTGCTCAGATTAAAAAGTTGCAGCTCCTTTAAATTCTACTGTAAGAGCATATGGCAAATACTCAACGTGTTTATTTGGATCACTTAACGTCGCTTTTAGCATCAGACACACAAGGTTAGATCTATATACATGGTTATCTCAGGTTATCACACACACAGACACAGACACACAGACAATGCCAGTTTAGTGTAAACAATTAACTTAACACACCTCTTTAGACTGTGGGAGGAAACCAGAGTACCCAGAGTAAACCCACACAGACCCTGAGAGGACTCTACACAGAAAAGACCCAAGCCGCTCCACCCCGGGATTGAACCCGGGACCTCACAGAGGCAAGTCACCGTGCTGCGAGTCTAAATGGGCGGCTTAGAGCTTCTTTACATAGTATTCAAAAAACAGCAAGGGAATTCAATCTGGATTTAACTCAAATGAGTCCATGTGGTTAAGAGCTTATCAGAAGAGCGTAAATGGGGTATCAGATTACATCTCAAGATCTGAAAGGGGTGAAATCATATACTGATATGAGATGGTAAACAGTCTGCTCTAAGCACTGACAAGAGGGGGGAAAAAAGCCTGTCAGCTATGGTCTGATTCATAACACCATCAGATACAGCTGAATGGCTAGAAACCAATCGAAGAGAAATGCTGTCAGCTGCTGAATTTATGAGCTTTTTAGCAGATGAAAGCCTGAACATTAACGATGTTCTGTAATTATTGATATTTGCAACAGTCACAGAGAGAAATTCTTGATTCTTTAATGTAGATCTTAGCGGTTTTTAATCCAAAAATAGCTCTGATATGCTGGTGTTTTTCTTTATTCTATAATATTGCAGTTACTCTAAGCCGCTTTGACATTTCTGCTGTTTGCATTAACCGGATTTTTCTTCTTTCCATTTGTTCGCAGCGTCACGTTTCATCGTGTTGCCTCGCACCCATGCAGCTCTGGATTTCCAACTCGGTGTCAAACCGAATTGCTGGACGCTGCAGATCTTTCTATCTTTCATGCACCGCATCACTTGGCACTCGTTTAAAAGTGCCTTTCTCTCTTAGAAAGGGAAGATGCATGTGCCTAATGGCTTGAGGTCCCCCAAACCTTGGCAATGACATTATTTGCAAGAAGAAAGAACCGGAGCGGCGTCTTCGGATTGCATACTGAAATGAAACTGTCATTCATTGAAATTCAACAGATTCAATATCACGGTCTACAAAAGCACAGCGAGGTATCAAGAAATCTTAAAGAAAAATCATCTAAAGTAGAAAAATAAAAAAAAACTGAATGATGCCCAGGATGTGCAGCTGACAGATCAGCATCAAATGCATGATGATCATGTCAGTACAGTCCAAAATGTCAGAGGAATGTTTCCATGTTCAATCCAGTGCTAGCAACGTGTACCTAATAAAGTGGCCGGTGAGTATGCAGGTCATGCTCAATCATTTCAGCTGCCTTTTCCCTTTAATAAGTAATTTATGGGAGCACAGATGAAATTATAAAGAGTGGGAGGTGAATTAAGTTGCCCTATTTAGTAACACTGTGTTCATAACAAGAAATTGATCTTTCACATTCTATTGCTGGAAAATGAGTTGCGTGACTTAACTGCAACAAATTATTTCACAGAGCAGTTGAATGGGGCAGCAGGACAGATTATGTACAAATTAAACTGGCAAGAACAATACAGTTGCAATTGTTCCAACAAAAACAAATACTTTCTGGGGCTGGTTATGACTTGTACAATGAATTGAAGCATTCTGAGAGATTTTTTGTTGCTGTTGCGCCACCTTGCTTCTACAAATGGGTTCTGACGTGTTCATTCCAAAGCATGTTTTGCGTTCCTCTTGAAACATCCTGTTGTGTTTTGAGTCGTTAGTTACGTTCGAGGGCAAAGCGTTTCGTCACTGCGAATGAAATCGATCTGATTGCAAATTCCTGTGTATACTGTTTATATACACATTAAACTCAACAATATGATCGATTTAAACTCAAAAGCATTTGGCCAAGCCGTGTGGAACACCATGAAGTCTAAACACTAGCAGTACACGATTAGTACACGATTTCTGTCAGTCAGTAACGAGGAACAAGCACTGGCAAAGTAAGCCAAATCTTCAATCGCTGGACTTGTGTAATCTAAAATCATAAAGGTCTAAAATCACGTACTTTAGGAACGTCTCTACTATCGGCCTATTTTCTAGTCCCATCTGTTCAACAGCCTCGAAAGGAAGCACCCCAAATAGTACTCTGAAAGCTACGTAGCACGCTGGGTGAATCAGCCAGAGACAGCACTGATTTAGACACAGTGCTACCTCGGTTCTCAACCACCTCGGAACTCGTGGAACTCAATTCTCGCTGCATTTTGACTAGGGAAGTGTGTCTCGGTTCTTTCGTTTGCTTGTATTCAGCGCAGCACTGGTACGAGTCGAGCCACACGAGTCGTTAAAGTCGAAACACAATTCTATTTCATTATTCTTACTTTTTACATCTACAGTACTGTATTCTAAAGGCTAGTGAAGAGCAAATCAGGAAGTGTGTCCTCCAGAGCACGGGCTGTAACGGGCTGTTAGCATTCCAGACATGCTAGATCCAGAGTTCATCAATAGAGTAAGTATTTTGCTTTTTCTTCTTACTTTCAATCCATTACTCACTAAATTTACATGAGATTTTTCAATTCTTTATTATAACATAACATATTATAACATTGTGTTCATGATATTGTCCAATTGTAGAGTACAGTAAATGTTTGAATACATCTCCATCAATGCATATAATACCTTTTACAGTGTGGATTTTATAGGAACTGATCTAGAACAGATTCTCATTCAATTTATAGTATTTCTTATGGGGAAAAGTTCCTCGGTACTCGTCGTTTTTGTTCCACTCTTACAGTAACTAGGGGTGGATATTGGTCACAATACGATTATATCACGGTACATTGTGAAATTCCACTAAATATATCAGCACAGCCCTAATGGTAACTAAGATATATGAAAAATATCATTGATCAGTATTGAAGAAAAAGTTATATAATGGCCAATAAAAAAGTAGAAAGCAACTTCTGTAATTACCAAAATGTTATTTTCCCCCTAATACCACAATTACTTTTACACTAATTATGAACTCCTAGAATATGGTGGTTGCTTATTGAAACCTGTTTACATTTTTTTTGCAGTGCACTTCAATAAAAAAAAATATTTTGATTGCTGTGCTCCATTGCAGACATGAAACAGAATTATCACAGAAAATGTAATTATAACATATAATTCACAAAATTCCCATTTATCCAATAAATATCAGTCCAATTCAAATTGTAAATGGATACTGAATTTTAAATTGTAATTCTTATATTTAATGCATTATTTAAAGCATTAATTACCTTAATTCTGACTGAACTGTTGCATTCTTTATTAAACCAGTTCTTGAATTCACTGTTCATTTAAAATACCGAGTTGTCCAAGCGAAGTAGGAGCAAAATAGCTCAAGAGCATGACGCTTTCCAATCTGGGCTCTTTTAAGTGCCATTCTTGTCCCTCCAAATTGCACATCATTGTGCAGTTTAACCAAAAATGTCCGCAAAATACTGTCCCAGAAGTGCTGTTGAACCTTGTCGCCTTTGTCGCCTACAAACCTAACACATGCTGCAATGCATTTTTGGATAGTGTGGTTTCCGCTGTGGTGTGCTTCCATTTTCGTTTAGCTTGACTTACACAAGGAACTGCAGCAAGTTTAAGATTTCTGCAGAGCTCATTTTTAGCCATTTCAGCACTCGATATTGAGATTTCTGTGTACTAGAGCTTATTTATATTAGAATTAAATTAGTTTAACTTTCCGCAGACATTTTACGCAGTGCTCACGAAAAATAGGGGATAATTCATTGTGGGATAGTTCAATTTGGAATGTACCCTAGTTGTTGGGAGCAGGGTATTACTGTACACTCTTAAACACCCAAATCTTTTAAAATGGAGAAATGTCAGACAAAAGTTGGCCTTCATATTGGCAGTGACTATAAAATATCCAGGTCCAATAAATAAATAAAACAACCAGACTTGTAATGAACATGTCAGAAACACAAACTGGTGAAGACAATAACAAGAGATGCAAAAGCTCCACAATCAAAAGTCACCTGAATGCTAACAAACCATGTAGAAGGTAATTGCTACATCAAAGTCCTTTCTTTCATTTTTCATTTTTGTAGATGCAACTACAGTATTGACCGAAGCCTTGTTCCAATGTGAGATAAGACCGAAATGAAGCTTCCTGGCAACAAACACTTACTGTGAATTTGATGTAAACAAATGGTTGGACAGAAGAGAATCAGCATCCACTGCTAAGTATGGTGGGGGATCTATTGTGGGTCTGAGTTCCAATCTGTCCATGAAATAAGCACAGATTATGCCAAAATGATTTCACCCACTTATTCAACATGTGGTGCATTAAAACATTTTATTTTCGATTTAAATTACTGCTCTATCTAGTAGATCTAGTCATTCCCTTTAATTGTTGGGGACAAAACTTTTTTTTTTTTTGCTGATAAGCATATTCAAGAAAATGTGCACAGGTTTATCATGTATAACACCATGAAACAAATCGTGAGCAGAGTGTATCGTTACACCACTAATACGAAGAAAAATCCATACTAAAACTGTTAAAATGACCACAGAATCAATCTTTAGATACAGCCATCCCTGTCCCTTGACCTAACCCCCAGTGAAATCGAGCAGACTGGGGGAAGAGAAGAGTCCAACAAGAGATGCTCAAGGAGAATAAATGTACTTTATTTATTTAAATTTAAAGGCTTATTTTGCCTCCTATTTTCCCTGTTGATTTACCAGAGACGCCTTACCAATCTGATCTGTATATAAATGCACCTGGTTACGTTCATGAAACAACCAGGTGAACAAGAGATTTTTAATTTGTTAAGATAAAACATTGCACCATTTTCCAGTAAACACTGCATGACTTTGGCTACAAACGTTTCAGCTTTAGAACCAGCAATTTGCCTTGAGCCCATCTTGGCTACATCACGCACACTATAAAACCCCAGCAAGATGAGCAAGTTCTTCCAAGGAAACATAGCATATTTAACATATTAACATATTTTCAAGCATTAAAAGCTCGACTTAATCTCTACAGCGTTTTAATGAATTCTCCTCTAAGAGCCAGAAGGGAGGCAAGGAGGCAGGAAACGGGCTGCCAGGCAACCCGCTCAAAGTGAGGCCACAATGTCAAGCACCAAGCCCGGTGCCAACACTGAAGGGCTTTGGCTCAGTTGTGTGGGCATGCATGTTAAAAACAAAAGACAGAAAGAGCGACAAAGGGAAGGGGAAAAGATGAAGTTTGCAGTGCAGCACAGTCTGGGGTCTGGAACAGTTTTGGCATTAAGAGCCGAATTATATGGGAATGCCAAGAACTCCCATGAACACAAGCGTGTGAACTTGGTATAAAAGTCATGTCTCAACAAACCAAAACTAGACTCTCTCAGATTCTTTATTTAGGAAAGAAGCACATGTGCGCCAATGAGCAGTTTGTGAAAAACCTCCAGAGGGCTTGAGGAAAAGTGAGCGAAAAAGGTGAAAAGTAGAAGAAAAACCCACAGTCCTGGAATCTAGCAAGAGCCACAGTTAGATATGTTGATATTCCGTGGGAAAACCTTCTGAAACTGCATGTAACGACCATCTGTATCAACAACCAACTCTTGAACATGCTAGAAAAAGTCGTAAGAAGAAAAGGAAACATTTGACCAATCTATATCTGATCTGAGAATGCTCCAGCCCTAACCCTACCAGTCCATGAAAGCATGCATGTACATCATAGTATTAGTGTGAAGCTACGCTACAGAAAATCTGCTCAGACAGAGCTAGTAAGATAGCTACCAGACAGGTACTAGTGGGAAAGAGCTTTGGGGGTTGATTTTTGACAAAAGCATCCAGCAAAGAGTGTCGAGTGTTGCATTTAGGACACTCTCAAATGTGTTTAAATACCCAAACACACAGGTGCATCTCGTCAACCGCAATCAGTGCCAATGTTACTCGGGCCATGTGTGTTATTTGGCTTGTGCGTGTTCCAGGGCTTGTCATCCTAAATCCCTGGAGTCGGGCTGTAGCAGAGGTGGAGTACTCGAGTCTCATATTTCTCGATTTGACTTTGACTTTGGTCATTATTGACTTGAGACTTAATATTCTTATTTAAACATTCGCATTTTTGTACAATTTATAAACAAAGTTAGATTACATTAGAGAGTTTTATCATGACAACGTTTTAATGTTATTAACTCCTGGACTAATACTCCCCTATAGAACTTTCTCTAGCGTTCTTATTTTGCAGTATGTACAAAGGTTTAGACGCCTGGTTAGTTGTATGACTACGATGGGATTTTAAAATCAGGTTTAAGTTCTAAGTCTAAAAGCAGGTTTCCACCTAGATTTTCATTGACAACCAGTAGCGTTCTCTAACAAAAGAAAACGGTTCAGGTGACATTTAGCTCTGTCTCTTATGGGATTATTGGCTTTACTGAAGTAATTATTTTCCTCCGACTTGCTTGCTTTGAGGTGCCACAAAATCATAAAAATAGCAATTTAATATTAGTCGAGCATGATGAATCACTTGGCATTTGCTCAGATTACGGTTCAATGTATCTTCCCAAAAAGTAAAGCCACATGAATCAAACCGCTGTACAACATGGACAATGAGCCAGTTAACAAACCCTTTAATGTATAATAATAATAATAATACATTTATAACAGAGGTTAGTGCTAATGATTTGTGCTGACTTAATTCGGAAACTAACCAGGCATCTGATTATACCCTAAACAAGTCATCTTGCTTGGGATTCAGTCCACAATTCATAATGTTTCTCTTTTATTAAGGACAAGGCCATGAAAAGTGTTCTGAATATATTCTTAGAAATTAAATAAGAGGGAGATTATTCTAGTTATGGTGAAGTCTGTACCACTTGTATTGAATAAAATTTTTTTTAAACTCGGGTACCCCACCTGCAATCCTGTGAGCCTGGTAACCATAACCTAGCAACCATGCTGGATAAGAGCTAGAGAATGCCAAAACACTCATGACTTCTTTTAGGCAATGAAAGTTGAAAAAACAGACCATAAGATGCATCACTCATGTTTCTAGGCTTGATTTGAATAACAAAGAGCTCCTGTGTTTTTGTAAGCTGGTTCTTAAAGAATAAGGATTGAAAATGACATCAGGAAAGTCTCTCGCAAACGTCCACTGGTCCAGCCTTTATGGTGTTTGGGGCCTCTAGTGCAGTTCGTTTCCCCCTCCCCTTCTCTTGACCGCTGTTGTACCAACACAGAGATCGTTTGGGCGGTGGGTGAAGAAACTGGCCTTCTCACATTGTCCACTTTGATTGGGACTTAATTAGAACTGAAATCGTTCAGTGACCCTACAGTAATGGAGCAGCAGGTCTACCGCTATGACACCAGCCTGTCTCGTCTGTGTATTATTTACTCTGCTACACTTGACTGGACTTCCATGGCCTCCCATGTCCTAAAGGAGATGTCATGGCTAAGGAGACAAGAATGTAGACTCGGATCAGACTCACTGCACCTAATAATAAATTCAGGTGTTCAAACGCTTTTGAAAAATTCAGGCATTATATTGCACTTAAAATTCATGCATTAACTTAAGAAAATCATTCTCTTATGTGGCCAAGATGGGTAAAAACTGTTTATTTGGACTCAAATATGAATTGCGTGAAACCTTACTTCCATGTTTTATTGTCTTGGCAGGCAGAAATTGTGATTTACTTTTGACCTATGTGCTGCTCGTTAAAAAAAAAAAGAATTAAATCATCTTAATCCCTAAACACAGCTAAACAGCGTTGTCAAAGAGGACACCATCGGTCTACACCGGAGAAACTCTGAGTTTCACAAACGTGCCAACTCAGAAAGCAGGGAAGGAACCAGGAAAGAGACAACTCGAACCTCGCAGTGCCAGAGGTAGCATGCCATGTGATATGCCATGTTTTTTTTGTTTTGATACCAGTTTAGATTGTTTATAACTTAATATACTTTTAAGTATTTATTTAATTAACATCTAGGCCACCCTTGGAGGACGGGTCTCTTGTCTCTCTCTCTCTACCACTTTCAGGGAGTTTTTCCTTTCCACTGTCCATTGCGCCATTGTAAAAAGCGCTATATAAATAAATTTTAATTGAACTGAGGTTTAATGCCCAGCCCATTAATGTCCATTCACTGTAATGAACAAGGTCTTAAAGATACTGTCCACTTTTTTCGATTTTTACTATGGTTTCTGTAGATCTAAAAGATACACAGATAAGAATTACTGTAATGTACAGTGCAGGACTGCACTAACTCATTTCATACTGTATTTTAATTAATAGCAATATTTAAAATAAAACACTACGAGTAAAGTTTCTAAACAACTTTGTGACCACTCATTCCGATTTGTTCAACTGTTGCTTATATACAAATATACACGTATACAAACAAGGAAACTTCAGTATATATGAGATCCATTTTCTTTTAGAGACTAAAATGGGCAGGCTTGTGCAAATCAAGGATTTTTCATTCAACGAATTTGGCGTCTGTGCTGAGGGACTTCAACCCTGTACTTACGAACTGGAACGGGAACGAGAATAAACGAACACGAATTACTATAGATGGAGCTGCAAGAAGACTCAAAATCGATTCAAAGCCATCCTAGATGATGATTAGGCAATACAGTGATGGTATAACAACCAGAAAAATACAGGTTAGGCAGCAAAAGGTTTTAAAAATCACATGCAGTCGTATCAGGTTATCGTATCGCGATAAAACTTCTAATTATTCGCGTAAATTTCACTACGAGCCAAAGCCTAAAATGTACTTTCAAGCACACCGTTATTGCTTCGTGTTAGTGCCTGGAGCACAATTATGCTATCGTGTAGTTATTGTTGCTAAATTAAGCTCCCAACTCTGCAATTAAATCACAGACTTGCACAAACTAAAAGGTGACACAATTATTTAAACATAATCATCACCCAGCTCTATATTGTACGGTTTTACAGGTGCCTTGTGACTGTCCCAAGTCACTATTTAAAAAACAATCGCGTGTGTGTGTGTGTGTGTGTGTGTGTGTGTGTGTGTGTGTGTGTGTGTGTGTGTTTGGTCAAATCTTCAAATACCCTGCTCACAAAAATGAGTGTATATTTCAAAACTAAATATCCCATAATGAAATATACCCTCATTTTTGTGAGCAGTGAATCCCCCCCCTCCCCCCCTCCCCTCACCCCAAACTGCTCTGCTCCCAAATGTGAATGCTGATGAAACGGTCCTCATTTACACCCCCTCCACATCGGTCAGTGCCATAACCTTTCTTTCAGTGCCAGAATGAATGACGGAGCTGAGAAACAGAGCAGGGAATCTAAAGTAGCTGTTCTGTTTCCCATGTGTAAATAAAAAAAAGAATCCTAAACACTATATAAACTTTATTTATGGTCTCGTGTGATTTTCGACAGTAGATATCCCAGTCACTAATACACACTCGGGCACCTTGCAGACGTGTCATGCTGATCAAAAACACCTCTTTCGTCTGTTAACAGGCAGTAAAAGAGCAGAAGAATGCTGCTGCTGTTCCCGTTATTGTCTTTGCTGCGTTCGAATGTTGGAAAACTTGTACAGGTCTTACACAACAAAATAGCAGGGCTGCCCACACCCACCGCTTCCTCCTATTCTGCTCTAAAAGGAAGCCTGATAAAGGATGGAAAAGCTTCCTGCACTATTCCGTATTCCACTTCCATTCTGATTATTTGTCTTAAAGCAACACTTTTACAAAGTTAACCTGATTTTCCCCTTTATTCCAAACATTGGAATTAGGTGGAGTTAAGTTTCTAACAGGGAATCCTCGATTCAACTTCACAACTAAATCGTACAGCTCAGAAAAAATGTATTACATAATGT
Source organism: Parotocinclus haroldoi (assembly GCA_034779995.1). Lineage (NCBI taxonomy): Eukaryota > Metazoa > Chordata > Actinopteri > Siluriformes > Loricariidae > Parotocinclus > Parotocinclus haroldoi. The sequence goes on from JAUZST010022610.1 coordinate 11,062, forward strand.
GCACATTTTAATTCATGCTGTGAAATTATAATTTAATTCGATTACTCGCATGCAGGGCTGTACGGTGGCTCGGTGAGTAGCACAGAAAGAAGGTCCCGGGTTCAATCCCAGGGTGGTGCGGCCTGTGTGTGTGTGCGTGTGTGCGCCCTACGATGGATTGGAGCCCCACCCAGGGTTGATCCTGCCCTTGCTCCCAGAGTTGCCGGATTGACACCGGTTGGCCCACGACCCTGTGTGGATTTAGACAACTGTGAATGTATGAATGAATGATCGCATGCATTTTGGGGTTAAACGAGATTACTCGCATTTCGTACACTACTTTTGCTGCATCCTCAAAAATAGCATCAACCACAATTACCCTTGTAATTTAAAATGTGGTAAATTTAATAGAAATGAAATGGAATGTTTTTTTTAAATGCGATTTATTTGGACGATAGTAAGTTACTTCAGGCTTGTGTACAACGCGCGATGAAAACTGCTAAATTCGTGAATTCGACCTCTGCTGTAACATCAAGGGAGAATTCAGTTCATGAGGCCCTTTAAATTGGAACAATTCATGATCAGCACACGGCTTAACGGTTTAACGTGAGCTTCGAAGGTGTCATGTTTTACGTGCACGGCTTTTTAGTAGTTGATAAAAGCTCGCAGTGTGTGTTTTTAATTGTGTTGTACCGTTTATTCTGAATGTTTTTAACTCATTATACTAGCAATGGTGAATGCTGGTCTTTCAAAGAGGGGAAGCCCATTGTCGGCTTACATCATAAAATTTGTCAATTTATTTATAAGTGCATTCTGCCCTCTGTTCCTTCTCAAGAAAATGGTCTGTGAACGTATCGTACCAATTAGATGTTTTTTCCAGGGACTTGGCTAGTCTATCTCTCACTCTCTCTCTGTCTCTCACTCTGTCTGTCTCACTCTTTCTCTCCCTCTCTCTCTTGCTTCCACTGTCCGTCTCTCTCTCTCTGTCTCTTTCTCTCTGTCTCTCTCTCTCTCTTGCTCCCACTGTCTGTCTCTCTCTCTCTGTCTCTCTCTGTCTCTCTCTCTGTCTCTCTCTCTCTCTGTCTCTCCCGCTGTCTGTCTCACTCTCTCTCTCTCTCTCTCTCTCTCCTTGTCTCTCTCTCTCCTTGTCTCTCTCTCTCCTTGTATGTCTCTCTCTCTCTCTCCTTGTCTCTCTCTCCTTGTCTCTCTCTCTCCCCTTGTCTCTCTCTCTCTCCCCTTGTCTCTCTCTCTCTCCCCTTGTCTCTCTCTCTCTCCCCTTGTCTCTCTCTCTCTCTCTTTGTCCCTCTCTCTCTCTCTCTTTGTCCCTCTCTCTCTCTCTCTTTGTCCCTCTCTCTCTTTGTCTCCCTCTCTCTTTGTCTCCCTCTCTCTTTGTCTCTCTCTCTCCTTGTCTCTCTCTCTCTCTCTCTCTCTCCTTGTCTCTCTCTCTCTCTCCTTGTCTCTCTCTCTCCTTGTCTCTCTCTCTCTCTCTCTCTCCCTCTCTCTCCTTGTGTCTCTCTCTCTCTCTCTTTGCCTCTCTCTCTCTCTTTGTCTCTCTCTCTCTTTGTCTCCACCCCGATCCCTCTCATTTAAGTCAATGTGATCTTGTAGTAAGACGGCTAAAACAAGCCGTTTTCAGACTAAACATGGTAGTGAGGTACTAGACAAAAAAGGAGGAGAATTCAGCCAAGTAAATACCTCATTAAATATATGTGTCAATTAAGAACTTTTTATAGTGCATGAACTTTCATGTTTACGCGCTGGGAAACATATTAAAATAACATTAGGCTAGGCACAAAGCTTAACCACAGCCACACAAAGCAAATGCTGTGTGTGATTAAGTCGCCGCAACCCACAAACCCATTTTATTCAATAATCCAGTATAAGCATGTTATTGATGCCCTTTTGTTTACAACTGTGTTTTATAAGAAACCCACAAAGTTTGTTTGTTAGCAAAGGCTCCTAAGAAATCCCTATATAGGCACTGTCGGACAACGCAGGACTCATTTTTGCTTATTTTTAGCAGGACAAATCAGCATTTTTTATGAATTACGGGTACACTTAAATTAATGACAACCAAACAATTAAGTGCAAACTGTTTCTAAACGTTAAGTCTAAAAGACAAAGCTGTGTCCTCGGAAAGTTACTTTGTCTACACCATAGTCTGCTAAATCACCGTATGGCTCAAGCACAGTACAGTACAGCTGATTACCTACAAAATAACTTGAAGAGATTTAAGCAAATGACAGAGAAATTACAGAGAGCCCTTAAGCCATATATAAGGGGGAATTGTTCTTTTTGGGGGTTTTTTTGTTGTCATTCTTGTTTTTACATATGTTTATTTTATTGTGAGAAAAGAGCTGGTAGAACGGTTCAGAGCGGATTAACAGGTTGAACAATTTGGAGAATGTTAAAAGCTGATGAAAACATACATACAACTAACAGTCAGTGGGATCTAGGTTTTTCTTGACTGTCTTTGGGTGGTGCATTATTGCATTTATTTACTTCTGAATAAAAGCACAATCTGTACAGCTAATTACCTACGAAAAAAAAACCACAGATCTGAGAAAATTACAGAAAAATTACACGGAGCCATATATAAGGGGGATTTGTTCTTTTGGATTTTTTTTGTTGTCGTTCTTGTTTTTACATATGTTTATTTTATTGTTAGTTGGTAGAAATTAACAATTTGGAGAATGTAAAGATAAGAAAAGCTGATGAAAACAAAAAACATACATACAAATGATAACAAGATGATGTCCTTGGAATCTAGGCTTTTCTTGACTGTGTTTGGGTGGTGCGATTTTGCTTTTATTTAACCAAAAACCAAGTTTTTCGAAATATAGATACTCAGCATGCGAAGCATAATACTATAAAAAAACAAGTCCTTACTAAATTCCAGTCAACGTTTGAAGAACTAATCCAGTGGGATCTGACGCCTTCTCTTAACGGACTGCACTTTACAGACAGAAAAGCTGTTTGTTTGAGACTTAATCCCATATGGTTTCGATTAATCAAGGTTAATACGTAGTACCGGTGCAAAACCTTAAACACCAGATCAAAAAGGACAGCGTTTTAAATATTTTCTGTACAAAATATGAATGGCGTGAAAGCAACCTTCGCCTTTTTTGCCTTTAACAGGAGCTAGGGTTACTCTGACTAGCTACTGTAAGGGTTATACATGAGATTCCATTAATGCTCCCGACTAGAGATGCCCCGAAATTACAGCCATGAAAAACATTGTCAAAAACATCACAAGGAAAAATGCCATGCCATACCATGCCAAGAGTGCCCACACAGATAGTGAACAAAAGTTTGGAAAAAAATGTAATTAAATTATTCTAATAGCCTGTAGTTCACTTCTGAAATGGCATAAAAGTCATAGGATGTTTCTTTTATGCATGTTATTGTTTATAATATTGAGACACAAACCAATGGTTCAGCCAGTGAACAATAAAAATACAATTTTCAACTGAGCAACAAACAAACAAAGCAGACGGGTGAGATTAAGGAAGATGCGGGACAGGGCTGGGTCAGAGAAGTGTAAAAGTGTCAGAAAGTCTGAGAAAGAATTCATAAGGTTAAAAATGGGGACAGCAGGAGTAACAAGATTTAATAATCATGCAACAAAAATCAGGACACTATAAAAATAATTTCACTTATACAAAAAAAAATACTGTTATGCTTAAATCTGTAATTATTGTTTATGAGGTAAAAATAGTTAATAATCAATTTTTTCTTAATTTTTTTTCAAAACGAAATATACAAAAGCTTCACAACTTAAATTTTCGGTTCAATGTACTCAAAATATAAACTCATATATATATATATTTTTTTTTCTTTTTTGTGTGTGTGTGTGTGTGTGTGTGTCTGTGTCTGTGTCTGTGTCTGTGTGTGTGTGTGTGTGTGTGTGTGTGTGTATTACATTAAAACCTTGTTCCATCGACATTCCGCCCCCAATAGCATCACCCCACTCGTACCTTGGGCCACTTGGCATTGAGCAGACGGGCTTTGACGGCATCATCCAGCGCTGCTTGATACTGGCCCAGTTTGAGGCGGGCGGCCGAGCGGTTGCTGTAGAGGATGCAGTTCTGTGGATCAGCACGCAGCGCCTCGCTGTACAACTCCACAGCTGTATTAAAATCGCCCAGCTGGCAGGCCTCATTGCTACGTCGAACCTTCTCCATGAACTCGGCCTTGCTCATGCACGGCACTTCAGCACCGGCAGGCGCCGTTCTGCCCGGTGGTCGTGATCCTGCTTGGGAAAACTGTGGACACAAGGGAACAAGTGTTTGTGCTGATTATATAAATTGCCAGAACCAACCTAAAATCTTTAACCTGACTATAATGGTCTGGTTTATAGATGACTTTTTATGACTGGCTCTGTAATATCTGCAAGCATGACACATGTCGTTAGACTGCACATACCCCAGTCTAGAACATTTATCTAGGCATGTCTGAGGAAAGCAAAGCGTTGGAATTTGTAGAAAATACTTTTGTTGCTTTACAGTCACTCAATAACTAGTTAACATTTTATTCCGTCCTATGTTAACATACAATATACAAAATCTACATGAACAACCCAAAGCTAATGTCATGTCATGCTCATGACACTAGTTTGAGCAGAATATTTGGGTTGTGGCATGACGCCTTATCATGCTCGAAGAACCCATCAGAGGATGTGTTTATCATGACCATGATGGGGTGCAAACATTCAGCAACAATGCTTACATAAAGCCATTCCAATCAATCGATGACTTATTGGTCTCTGGATGCCTAGAAAATGGCACACGTGCCTGTGTGGGACGTCAATCCCAGAATTAAGTGGGTGCAGGCAAAAGTGCCCCCTGGACAGGATACAATACATCACATGGCCCTGTAACCTGGCATTCCTGTTTCAAGCCCAGCCAGGTGAACCAGGTGATCTGGGCCTTACCTCTGCCAATAATCACAATAGTTGACAGCATGATCTTCATATTGTTATGCTACTAATTATTATTAAAGGCAATGAGCACATTATTAGCGCCTCATTTCACTCAAACGAGATGAGCTGATCTTGTTTCTGCTGGTGTTCCAAGAAGCCACTTAAAGGCAAATCTGTGAGGAGCTCAGATAAGTCTATATCTAAAAACTGTGTTTTACAGAACTGAAATATTATTAGAATCAGATAAAAATTAACCAAGTTATGACTTTTTAAACTTCAGAAACCTACATACCATCACCGAATTGGCTGTTTGGACGGAACGGATTCATTCAGCATAACCTTATCCTATTTAGATCAAAAGGTGAAGTCAGAATAACAATCTGATTTTTGGGACGTCAAAGATGTGTGTTTTTATTTGTTAAATGAATGGAGGGGAATGTTGTGGAATGTTCTCACTTTTGAAAGGGCATTGATTTTTTGGCTTCAACTGGCCGTGGCTCAGCGCCTGGCCTGGAAGGAGTGCCTGTTTTTTTTTTTTTTTGCCAGAGCATGTCACAAATGTAAAAGATTTTAGTTGTGTAACATAGTGACGCTGTGCAAAAATGAGATGTGAATCACTGCGACTATGCATCGTCTAGTTGTATTATATTCTTATGTTCTATTATATTTCTTACCGATTTAATTCAATTGCAGTTTTGAACACCAGAGGGCGCAGTCATTATCAGATGCAAATTCCACTATGTGACACTGATTCAAAATTCCTTTAACTACAAGGACCTAAAGGGAAGTACACATTATTTTCAATCGTCATTCTTCTGAGTAATTTTTCTTCTTCTGTCTTTGCGCGATCATTTCAAGTAGGTGAAGCTACAACAGAGCATTTTGTTTCCAATTTGAAACTTCTAGTATTTAAGCCTTCTGGTGAACGTAGAAATCAATAAAAGTGTATGGTTACACTTTTATTTTCACAAAAACGCATTTTGATATCATAGCAAAATCCAAAGGACGATAAAACCGTCATTAAGAGTTTTTCATACTGGTGCCATGGAACCGTCCAGCAGATTATATCGAGAAATCATTAGGTCCTGTACCTTCTCCAGTTGGAAAAAAACGGTCAAACTCCCAACATAAATGTCTGCTGTGTTTTGTAGCTGTTTGGACTGTCATGTTTCTGGCTGTTGGAAAAATCTGTTCCACTTGGCTGACTAATTTGAGTCTTTTTTCGACACACAAAGAAAGTGGAGCAGCTGCAGGAAGAGGGAAGCGCTTTAAAATAAGGAAGCGGCAGCTTCTACATCAGTACACTGTGGCTGGAGCCGGCTCTGCTCTGTGTTTTTGGCTGCAAGGTACACAGCAGTGGCTGCTGCTGACTTAAGAGTATGCAGGAAATTTATGGCTAGCCACCTCTGAGCTTCACATCTGGAGCATCCCCAAGAGAGGGAGGAGGCCTGGGGAGGGACAGGGGAGGAGGCCTGGGGAGGGAGAGAGAGAGAGAGAGAGAGAGAGAGAGAGGGAGGGAGGGAGTAGAGATCTCTGCCACACCCCTCCTCCAACGGAACTCTGGGATAGTGCAGGAAGGTAATTACTTCCAGAGACTGAGAGGAAGGTCGTAGGAGGCGAGAGCTATGGCTGCAGCATGAGGAAAAGCGAGAACATGCTGGAGGAAAGGCAGCCTTTTAGTCTGTTTCTTATGTAAGAAAAATAAACAGAAATTGGGCCGAGCTGCCTCAGGCTGTGTAAACAGGAGAAAACAACAAATTATGTAGACCACCAACATCAACACAAAGAGGCGTTTCTACTGGAGCACCAATGTGTTTGCTATTCATTCAGAAAGCTTTGCCTCTTGCACGAAGAATTAGACGCTCCGTTTGGTGTGTAAATATGTTTTAAGGTGACTGTTTTAAGGAAAACACTAATCTAAGTAATTTTAGCGCCTTTAATCAGATTTTCACTAGTTAACCCCAAGAAAGACCTGTGGTTATGGGCTGCATCTGAAATGTTCCATAAAACCTGCGTAACACAGCTACGTCCCCGTTTTTTTCCACGGGGATCTTATCATAAACCGGCCAGTTTAATATATACTGTATATATCATGGTGCAGAACGTATTAAACATGCTTAAAACCCTATCATTAACCTTAAGCGTTTCTCCAAATCGCCACCATGTCCACATAATATTGAAATCCACTTACACTTGTGTCATTTGGCAGGTTTATCCAGAGCTTACAACTCCAAGTCTTACAATCCAAGCAATTGTGAAGTAAGGTTATTTATAGAGCACATTTACGACCAAAGGGCTGTACAAATCAAACATAATACACGAGAAAACACTATAAAGCGTAGGTTAATTAAAGCATCACAAAGATTAACGGTTAAAATGCCAAGGTACAAAGATGTGTTTAAGTCTGGACTTAAAAACAGTCAGAAAGGGAGCAGATCGAATATTCAAAGGGAGGTCATTCCACAGCCTCGGTGCTTCAACCAAAAAGGCATGATCACCCTTCAGCTTCAGTCGAGACCAAGGAACAGGCAACAATAACTGGTCTGAAAATCTTAACGACCTTGAAACAGAGTAAGGGCTGGATAACTCTGTAATATATGACGGTGCTTATCCAAGTAAGGCCTTAAAAACAAATAAAGGTACTTCAAATTGAACCCTGTAATGGACAGAAAGCCAGTGAAGTGCCACCAGAACCTGATCCCTTTTCTTAAAACCAGTTCCTTTTTAAAGCTACCGAGTTCCTTTTTATACCCAGAATCAAAGAGTTACAGTAATCTATTCTATACAAGAACATATAAAAGCAGGCTTGTTCATGAGCCTGAACTAAATGAAATGACTTCATGTTTATGATTTCTCTGCACTCAAATTTCTTTTAACGACAGAACTGGGCTGCTGATCAAATCTGAGGTTGAGAGTTAAGGGTCATGCTCAGGTGGGATCTGAACATTGGACCTTCTGGTCTATTGTTCAGTACTTTAAGCACTAGGTGATTACAGTGATATAGTGATTCAGCAAACGTGAATGCCATTCAAACCGAGACTGTTACACCGCTACAACATGTGGGAGCACCCCTGGACTTGTAACATAACAACAGCAGGCCCAGCTCCAGCCCGAGCAGCGCTGTAGACTTGGAAACCCACTCCTGCAACATCGGAGGTAAACTGATGAATGACCAGTTTATGACCAGCTGTCAAAGTGCAACACTGAAGTACAACAGTGCCAGCAGAGCCATGTGAATTTCGCACAGGTTCTAAGAAAACTACACTCCTTGACCATACATGGCACCAGTGAAGACCACTGTACCTGAAATCTGATTCTGAATTCAATTTGGTTTGACCACTGAGGAGGTTCTCTAAGACCAACTACAGGTTTGCAGGGACCTGTGAAGTTCTCAATAGGGCAAATTATTTTAAGGTACTACTGCAATAATGATATATTTGGCAAAATACACTCCTCAAAAAAATAAAGGGAACACTTAAACAACACAATATAACTCCAAGTAAATCCAACTTCTGTGAAATCAAACTGTCCACTGATTGACAATCAATTTCACATGCTGTTGTGCAAATGGAATAGACAACAAAGTGGAAATTATTGGCAATTAGCAAGACACACTCAATAAAGGAGAGGTTCTGCAGGTGGGGACCACAGACCAGTTCTCAATACCTATGCTTTCTGGCTGATGTTTTGGTCATTTTTGAATGTTGGTGGTGTTTTCCCATTCGTGGTAGCATGAGACGGACTCTACGAGCTGTGGCAAGAAGGTTTGCTGTGTCCGTCAGCGTAGTGTCCAGAGGCTGAAGTAGGAGACAGGCCAGCACACCAGGAGACGTGGAGATGGTCGTAGGAAGGCAACAACCCGGCAGCAGGACTGCTACCTCCGCCTTTGTGCAAGGAGGATCAGGAGGAGCACTGCCAGAGTCCTGCAAAATGATCTCCAGCAGGCCACAAATGTGCACGTGTCTGCACAAACGGTTAGAAACCGACTCCATGAGGATGATATGCGGGCCCGACGTCCACAGATGGGGGTTTTGCTCACAGCCCAACACCGTGCAGGACGCTTGGCATTTGCCAGAGAACATCAGGATTGTTGCGTGATTTTGTTGTCAGCACATTCAACTTTGTACAGAACAAAGTATCCAAGGAGAATATTTTTCAACAACATAAAACTTTAAACTGCCTGACCTTGTGGCATTTTTGACTTTCTTCGTACGCAGCTGCGTGCTTGTGCTTGAGGTGGTAAAACAGATTAGATGCTTTTCCCCCTTTTCTTGGTACAGACCTTTTGCATAGCTTATATATTACTGTAGTTTGTTTCACATCTGATATTTTGTAACAAAACGACTTCCACACAACCCTTTTTGGGACAAACTACTCCATGGCAGAACCACTTTCCGCCACATCTGTTGCTCTGTCTATGAGTCACGTAATGGACGTACGCCATATGCTTTGTAAATGCATTTAAATCAATACGCCAAGACGTCGGATTATCACGATATGGATGTTTTACATCCAAAAATTTATACCGGTAATATCGCGAACGATACGGTACGACACACTCATAGTTCTCAACACTGCCACTGCCAGGTACCCAGTTCAACCCGTGCTCTTTGGCATGGAGGCATCACATGACAGGATCAGGACTGCCTCCACATTACAGTTATTGATAAAAAAAAGGAAACTATGAGAAGGGAATATAAGGTCAACTTGGACATTATAAAAGATTATCTTAAAATGTCAGATCATAAATAAATCTCGCAGTTAAACTGCACCCTTAAAAGATTTACTCTGCATCCAAATGTTTAAACACATTCCATACCAAATTCCATTCAGTTTTTAGTTATTTATGATGTTCTGTATTCACCTTTTATAGATTTTCCACATATGTGGATGCCTTTACAGCTCACCACACACCTAGTGCATCAACAAATGCTTTTCACCTGCGTTTTCAGCTCTTTGTTTAGACAATCCTATTTGTCCAAGTTACAAATATTACACAAGGGTGGATGCTGTCACTCAGTTTGAGTTCACATTGACCAACTTAAATATAACACATTCGTAATGTAGGTGAATTTGCCAGGAAGGTCACATTTTGAGAAGACCAACATACTATATAATAATTCTTTTTTTTTTATTTTGCCACCTGCAACACATCAGCCCTGGTCTGCAGAGGACACAGTACGGGTGGGCAATATGGTCCTAACATAATATGGTTACGATACATTTGGTGATACATTTCAAGAACATACAATTGCAACAAAATGTATTTTATACTTTAAAATACCTCGCCTAGTGGCATTTTTGACTTTCGATTACATGCGTTGCCCATTTTGTTGTTGTAGACCGTTTGCATAGCTTACGTATTACTGTACATGTGATATTTTGTAGTCGCTCCCTTTTCTGGGACAAACTCTTCCACCGTAGAACCACTTCCCGCCATGTCTGTTTCTCTGCCTAGGAGTCATATAATGGACGTACACCATGCAAAATATGGAAATGCATTACGTCATTACGTTGGAATATCAAGATATGGATGTTTTAAATCGTCTGAAAAATTATACCGGTATTATAACAAACAACACAATATGGTGCACCCCTAAGACACAGGCCATTACATTTCAGAAAACAGCAAGGCACCACTCAGGGACCAAAGGTTTCAGATGACTAATGAAAACACTTGCTTGGGTCTTTGTAGAGGAGGCCTCATACTGCACCTGGATAACGACCCAAAACACACCTCAAAGCTTTGCACTAACTGCCTGAAGATCACAGAAGATCAAGCAGTGCTGGCTGTCTATTTGGCTTCTTTAACATCATGGCATCAGTGGCCATTTCAGCGACACACACACACACACACACACACACACACACGATTATATCAAGCATTGCTGACTGTCATGGACTTTTATGTCCAATTTATGGGGGCACTTAAAGACAGAGAAAGCCAATACAATTTGGCTTCAGTAACATCACAAAAAGCAGTGTGGAATACTATGAAATCATGCCTGGGTAACATGAATCATACGGTTTTCCATGTCAGCTTGAGCTGTCATTAGAGGAAAAGGAGGAACAAAAAAGTACTAACATACTCCAAAACACATCAGCTCCTTCTTTACAACATTTTACTGAAATTCTTAAGCTGGCAGAATCTTGCATGATTCGCAATGAAAACAAAACGCTGTATTAGATTCAAGAAGAATACAAAATAGTGGTTTCTGACTTTTGGCCAACTCTGAATCAGATAGTATACTTGAAAATTATGTCACACCAGAGGTTTTTCTGCAATTACTATAATCTGTGAATAAATACACTACATAGAAAAAAACTTGTCATAAATACTTAGCCCAGGCAACACGCAGAACACCTTAAATATTGGATTTATTATATGTTCATACCAATGTTACACCTTGAGCGACCTCACACACATCTATTAAAGTGCATTTACAACTTAGTGTTATTTATTTGGCATCTTAGTAAATGAAGGATCTGGCTGTAGTACATTATATTTTCATAAATTCTAGGGTCGGACAAGATAACAGTTTATGAGGGATGTTGATTAAACAAATTAAAACGTAACGGGTGTAATTCTGACCAGATTTTAGGCACCGCTTTATGGAGCGACGCAAGCCTCAGCTGAGGCAACACTGCCTGCTGTAACAGATCATGTACTTGCACATCCCAGCCAAACGCAAGCATGTATTACAGTGATGTGCACAGACCCACCACATGCACAAACAGGCCACACGTGTAGAACACAAACCTTTTGCAATGGCCCAGTTACAAGCAACTGTCCACAGACATAACAGCTAGAAAAGGAAATCAATCGAATTCATTGTTGATGCTTTGATGGCATTTACAAAGAGATAATTCGCTTCATTTGTCGAACATCTGCGAGATGACCTTTTTGTTGTCCAAAGTGGTGCAAAATCATCTAAACGACATTTGATTGTTTAGCACAGTACAGATGCCGAATGGCTAATTTTTCCCATCCGGAGCTGGTCCTGCTCATATCGCACAGCTAACCCAGGCACTAAGTCAAACTGCAGACTCTTTCCAATAATACTCCAGGCCTCAGCTCATAAAGAAGGAATTTTCAACCTGCTTCTTGGCCTCGACCCACAGAACAAACACAGCCGGCACACGCACGCTTATAGTCAAGACCCACTGGACGGGAAACCGTTTAAACCATTCGTACACCGGAGTGCCCATTGAAACCATTATTCTTGAGGTGCTAGCACTTTCACCTTCACCTTCAAGACTCAATCCCTGGCTTGCTCCCTTGGACGCCTGGCTTGTTCCCCTCAGAAGGTCACAAGGACAAAAAGCAAAGGCTGAGCTTTGCTGTGCAGATAAAGAAGCAGATGCTCAGGTTTACTGGAAGATGTAAAACACACTGAGCAAGCCTTAAATCATTCTGCAAAAAAGTGCCTTACGACAAAAAAATTAACAGATGGCGAGACAAGTGTTGTCAAAAATGACACGGTGAAAGACAGGGTGCCAATCCAAGCGGCGGAGATAGATGGATTAAAACAACTTTTAAAGACTTGAGACCCAAGACATGACTGACAAAGCAACCTCTAATTACTGGTATTGATTAAATATCGAGATGTTATTCAATGTCACACATGCGTAGTTTAGCTCAAGCATGACATGTTCTAGCTGTGGAGCTGCTGCTGATCTACTGGGTGACCTTCTAACAAAAGTTATTTGAAAGCTAATGTTCAGGGCAAAACGTAGTTGTGCCTTTTCCTAGAGAACACAGCATGGACTCTAGTAGCCTCACGGTTAAGGTACTGAACCCTATCCAGAAGGTCTAGGGTTCAAATCCCACCTCTGTCAAACTGCCACTGTTGGAACCTTGAGCAAGAACCTTAATCACACCAGAAGCACTGCTGCTTAGAGTGTAAGACTGTAGTCCTCCAGGGGTGGGCAAGTGTGTTGGACAGCTGCGGACGTTAATGTTTAGACATTAATTGTTTATTACAGTGTGTAATATGATTGCTGCCTAAACAGGCACAGGATAATCAGATCATATTTCAATTTGGTTTGTAGTATCTGTAAAAAACATCTATTCATCATATTTATCAACTCTACATTGTTTCTCCAACCATGTAAAGATGGTGTAGGCAGAGGCAGCTTAGTCCTATCTACTGTAGATACTAACAGTATTTGCTCATTTGCACTTACTTTGAGATCTAAACAACACTTTCCTGCATTTACACACGCATTTTGACCGCATTTGCTCAAGGTCATTTCAAAAGTCTAGAGTATTAGAAGTAGGACTGAGTTAAAAAAGTAGATACAGCAATATCTCATTATATACTTTATGTTATATACTTCATTATATACTTCATTTTCAGCATGAAAAAAAAATCTATTTTTTAAGGGGCAAAAACGTATTAAATGTAAATTCAAATATGTCAGTATATGATATGAATTAACAGGGTCATATGATGTATTAAGGTGACTCCGATTGCGCCCTGTAAATTGTATTTCAGTGAACCATGTGGAACGTCACATTATGCATTGTATCGCAATGTATCGTGATATAATTGTATCGTGACCCATGTGTCGTAAAGCCCTTTAATACCCAGCCCTAATTAGGATTTATCTGGATAGAGCTAATCCACATAAAACGTGTGCAGAAATCAAACATAGATTTTTCATTGCAAGGGCTCAATTGTTGCTTCATTTGAAAAAAATCTAAACTGAAAAAGTTTAATTTAAAGTGATCACAGAAAAATTGCAGGGCTTCATCTTTTGTAAATAAAAGCCGAAAAACGCCACAGAAAGTAGAGCCCAGTGTTCTGAACTGATTTACATATTATGTGGGATGAAGCGATCCGAATTCTGCCTGACTAGAGACAAATTTGACAATTAAAGTGTGAATACGTGTGTTTTAAAAACGTATCCGGATACAATCCAGGTACAAGACGCATGAAAATAGAGTCGGAGGAAACGGGCTCTTTTATGTGGCTATTCCCTAATTGTTCTAGTGTAAATGGAGCCCAAGTAAGAGCCACATTAGAAAGTAATAGCGACACTGAAAATGGTTGCGCCACCCTCATTAAATGAACCAGATGATTCCTGCAGCTATATGAGCAGAAATACTTCACACCTAAGTGGGCTGACACTCGAAATGTTATTACGTGCATAGGGCAGTCAAAGTGAAAAATGCCGACTCCAGTGTTATCGCCAATATTTCAACTTGAAATGAATTTCAGACGGTGTGATTCTCACTCCAGAAACTGGCTCACTTTAAGGTGTAAGGAATTTTGACAGAATTGTGGTGGTACAGGCCATTGTTTTTCCTGCCAGTCTGGGATGCCACAGAGCCCAAATGTATTTTAATAAGGCTCTGAAGAAAGAATAAAATGTGCCTGCACTTTAACATGCATTACTTCCCGCTATTTAGTCACATTCGATTTCCATTGTATATCCACCAAGCTTTCTTTCTCTACAGTCACACAAAGTCTTACTTTACATTTACATTTAGGAGACAGAACCCCTTCCCCAGAGTGACTTACTTTTAGGCAATTGTGGTTTATGGGTCTTGCTCAGAGGTGGGATGTGAACTCTAGGCCTTCTGGTCACAGTCCAGCACTTTAATTTTACATTTCAGAAACCGTAATTTCAGAATGAATATTCTTCTTCATGCTAAAGAATGACAGCAGGAACTGCTGGCATGTGCCTGGCTATGTGCTCTCGCTAGCTTTAGCTTTAACCGCTTTGCTTCTGTTTGTTTTGTCAAATTCCACATATTCTGCTGGGTTTCAAACGTCTTATTTGAATTCTGATCATTTTCCCCTCCTCTGCCTATTTTGTCCATGTATGTAATCCAAACAGCACGCTCTGAAGAGTTTTCACACTGAAGATGTGGCGATGTACTAATGATACTCCCTCATTAGTAATGCAGTATACAGAGAGAGACTATTGGACTGACCAAGTAGCACCAAAAGTGCAACTGAAACCAGGTTGATGAAAGATTATGCATGGTCTCGTAAACCAACAGGCGAGTGACTGAGCTGTGTTTAAACTCTATAGGCTGCACACATTATCTGAGTTCTAAATTAATCTTTTGTGTGGCTCTGCTTGTGCCACCATCATGAGCTGCACAGTTGTAAGTGCGACTGGCACAGAATGGGTTACATACTAACCATAAAAGCAGAATCTCTCATTTATAGGCATCCAAATCATTCCAAAATCAAAACCACACCCCATCACCCACGCTTTTTACCAAACAGATCAATATTACTGAGCACCAGTGCACCTAGAATCCATGATGTTTTTCAGTGGGGCATCATTGCTCTGGATTTTGAATAATCTGGCAGCACATGCCAGGTGTACGGATAAATAAGACACTGCTTACAAGAATGAGGGGGTATTTCAAAATAAATGAGAAGCGATTAAAAAAGAATCATTTCATTTTATTTCAATAACCAAGATCATCAGCAAAGCAAATGGAAAAAAAGAAAGTTGTTTGATTATACAAATAAGATGCAAATTCAATTATAGGGATTGATTAGTAAGTGATAGATTTACGGAGGGGAACAGAAGCATGTTAAGAGCTTAAGCAGGTGAACTGGACCAGAGTGCCCCCACATTGACTGGTCAGTAGGGTGCATGGTCACTCAAAACTGCTAAAACACACTGACAGTGATTGGACATGGACAGATTGCCCAGCAGTTCTTGTGGGATCCTCTTCAGATTTCTTTTGAAATCTAAACTCATTTTTGTGAGTTGTGAAAACAATAAATGATAGACTTTTTTGCCATTTTATTGACTCTAAACATGCTGTTCACATTACAAAAAAAATCCTACCGGACGGGATCAAAGCTGTGTACTCGTGCAGGAACCATTTCTAAAACTATCGCACCGTCCGCTGGAAAGTTGGATTCGGTCATCCCGGTCACGGTGCAAAAAGAAAACACAGGTGAAACCATCATTCTCAGGGAAAGCATAAAACTGCCGCAAGCACGTCACGGTCGGTATGCTGTAACCACAGCGGGGGCCACACTGTGTGCTGGTCGAAATTCTGCTCCAGCACCTGTTATGAGGACCTTTCCAGAATAGTGCTAGCATGCCTGCTACTGGATAGGGGAGGAAACCGTTACTATTTTATATGAATATTTCTACCTTTGAGGTGGATATTTTTATGTGATGCCTTGTGTAAACAGCGATTACAGCTCGCATGTCTGTTTTCTCTGAAGACTGAACTCTACACAGCTGACATTTTCACTGTTTATATGCTGGGGCCGACCCTGAACATGACTGGAAAAGGGAATAAGGGAAACGAGACGAATTTTAAATCGCTTTCTCATTTTTATGAGAATTTAATGTGTGAGATTCTGATGCCTATGTACAGCTTTTAAAGTTCAATACAGTGGTACTAGAGATGCACCGATTGCAATTTTTATTAAATGACCGGACGTTTTTCTGTCTGTATAAGAATTATAAACGACAAACAAAGCTAAAGAAATGCAGCAGGAGCTGTTAAACTTGTACCTGGCTTTATTGTCTCACTAGCGTCAGCTTTGTGTCATCGACCACACAAATATCACTCACTGTAAACTTAAAATGTGCTTAACTTAAAAAGCTTTAAAGTGCACTTTAATACAGCCTCGATAGAACTCTTTTACCAGTTAGTGCAAGGTTACGAGTACAAGCAATACCGCTGATAAGCAACTCACCCCAGGTTGGACTTTTGGACACAAAGACGGTAAGTCATATATCCCAACTGTAAGAAGTTAAAAAACTGCTTTTGTGTTAATCCTAGGCATAAATGGTAAAACAGCACTGTGAGCTTTTATCAACTAATAAAAAGACATAGAAGTAAAACAGATCACAGATGCACAAGTACTAAAGGGACACGGAGCGGCTGAGCATCAACTGTCTAAGTTTAAAAGAACTGAATTCTGACGTGATGTTAGTCAAAGCACTGTGCTGTTCGTGTGTGTGTGTGTGTGTGTGTGCATTTATACTGCTGTCGGCATCACGGGTGTTGGCTAAATACGACCGGTGCAGAATAATTATATGAATGGCTTCTCACCGGCCGATGGATTGATCAGTGTGTCTCTAAGTGGTACCTCGGTTTTCAACCACCTTGAAGCTCATTGAATTCAGTTCTCGACACATTTTGAACAGAAAACTTTGTCTCATCGCTTGTCAGCACTCGCCACACACTAGTATGAGACGAGTCAATGTCACGATAGCTCTAGCTGTATGCAGATAATCTGCTATGTTTCTGGTGTTTTTTCATTGTACATCTACAGTGCAAAAGTCATCATGGGTCCTAAGAAGGCTAGTAATAACAGCCAACAAAAAGGAAAACAGTGACAACCTCTGCCCAACATGATCTCTAATGCTTCTCTAATGCTTCTCATGCTTCTCATTGGCGTGTTTCGGGCTGGTACACAGACAGGTCCACTTATGGGAACTTCAAGTCAAGTTTAGTGTCACATACCGTATTTTCCGCACCATAAGGCGCACCGTACTATAGACCGTACCGGTCTATTTCTGTACTTAACCCATACATAGGGCGCACCGTATTATAAGGCGCATGCTAAAACATACGATCTACAAAAAAAAGTAAAAGGAAGCAAAACAGTGATTTTAGTTGAACTTTATTCTACTATTTAACAAAACACTGACATTATTTTTTTAATCAATCTTTTCCCTCTATTAAGCACTCCGGGTTCCCTCTCATCATTGTCTGAGCCAGTCTCGTCCCCAGATAGTTGTTCAGCAATGATCTCGGCTTTCGCGAAAGTTCAGACAACAGTTAAAGCAGAAACCTTAGTCCATTTATCCACAATCCATTCCCATACGGTGGCGTAACTCGCCCGGCGCTTCCTCCCAGTCTTAGTAAACGTGCGTTTGCCGTCTATCATCCATCGCCCCCACGCCGCTCGCAGCTTCACTTTAAACACCCTGTTTACCCTGTGACCAATGGTTGGAGTTCTTTCATTAACCCTCCCGGAACGATGGCAAGCTCCGAATTTGAGCCTCCTCACTTTGTTACCACGGAAACTCTGTCTCGACTTCTTAACTTGGCTTCAGTTCATTTTCCTGCTTCATCCACTTCGAACCATAGATTCATTTACGTTGAATTCTCTCGCAGCTGCTCTATTCCCATTTACAACCGCTAACTGATAGCCTGTAGCTTAAATTGTGCCTCGTAAGCGTGTCTCTTCACTGTTGCCATTTTCGGGGGTTATGGACAAACAAATGTTGTGGATTGGATTAAAGATTTAAAAAAGCTACTGCTGGGTTAAAGCAAGTCGCAACACTGCAACACGCCACCACCACATCAGTGTCGGCGGGGTCCTCAATGCTGTTCGCAGTGCCACCGATTACAGGCTGCAAGTTTAAAAACTACGAAAGCGCCCCTAAATGGGCCATAAACAGCAAATGTGGAAACGGCGATGCCGTTTGCCTGGCTGTTATATGGAATATCTAAACAAGCATCTAATTTAGATTTAATATTGGTCTGCTTCATGCCTGACCATTTAGATGACAGGACAAGCGTACAATCTCACTGATGCTAAGCTTTTGCAGACAGACACATGTGAACAGGAGTCCAAATGTCCAACCCAGAACACGGTAACTCCTTATAATAATGCCGCATGTTAAACATGGTAGCATATTGTATAACAGATTAATAAAACAGACCTGCTCATGAGATAAATCAGGTGTTCTGGAGTCCATGGCCGGATTTGAATTAAACAGCCAAACCGCAAGTCTCACTCAGTTAAAGACAGACACATACACAAACAGACAGAGAGTGATAGTTATTCGCTGGTGTCTTCTGCATTCTACGCTTTGTAACAGTATTAACGACAGTGATACAATTCATGCTGTCAGAGAACGACTTCTCGGGTATTTTTTATAATCTATTATTAGTGCAAGCTCATCACGTTTCACCACATTTTAATATAAGACTAATCACCTTGGACAGCAATCTTGACAAGTTTCCCTGTAATGAAATAGATATTGGAGCAGTTGTTGACAGACGTGATCGATATTGGTTATGCAGCAATAATAAAAACCAAATGCTGATATATTAAATTGTAAAGGCAATGAAAAGTGGTCATTCTTAATGAAAAAGAATGTCCTCCCAGTCAAGGCCAGTTCCACAAACAGTTCGGCTACGTCCTAAGCTTCATTATTATTTCTCTAACTCTAAACGAAAACACTGAAATGAAACCAAAATCAGGAAAAACGGGTCCTTAACCACTTCGGTTTTATCTTGTACAAGTTCTAGTCACTCCACAAGTTTGGCTCAGGTGGCAATATGTTAGCCGTCACCACGGTATCCCAAGTTCAAGTACCAGAACTGCCTTCTGGACATGTGAAGCGACACAGAGCCACAGTGATAGCTGGACAGGGGAGACAGGGGAGACAGGGGATCATCCCCTAGTGCTGAAACAGTAACTTCTGCTAGCGCCGCAATAGGCTGGTGACCCATCCACCTCAGAACAGGCAGCAGACCCCCATCCCAAACCTCTAAAATCCACCCAAAACCCCTGACCAGCAAGTTTACTTGATGGGTGATTACGCCAACACCATCGACCATAACAAAATAAAAGTCCTGTTTGCCAGTTGTGCCATGGAGATGCAAAGACGAGAGAATGTTCTTTAAAGATTTGCAATATTGCTCTTTTATATTATGCCCTTGTTATCTGGGTATTAGAAAATGAGATCAAACCTTTTCAGTTAGAAATGTACAGCACTAATTTAAACCCTTAATACGGTCTGCTTCTGTTGGGACAGTTGACTGAGGTACCACTTCACTTTATTTTCTAAACTCGGAGATGCAAATATGTAAATATTTACTCGAGGCACTTGAATTGTGTGAATAGAACACAGGAATTGGATGCTGTAATAAACAGTGATTCCATTTTTATATTATTTCAAGGAAATGTGGAACTGGACAGTTTGTCATTGACCCACATGTAGTCAGTAGTAACTATTGCTTCTGTTGGCATGCAACGTTGTAACTAGTCAACGTAAACCTGCAGCTTAGCGGAGTAAAAGAATACCAAAATAAATAAATATAGAACAACAATAAACACGAAAAGCGCCAAGAACAGGACTAAATATATACTTTGCTAAACCAAAACACTTCCAGCTCACAGAAATAAACAGTTTGCCCTTACAGAGTCGCCGTCCTTTCATAAACTTATGATAACGGTTAGCTTAAGTTGTTTGAGCTTTCAGTCACAAGACTCGACTAAAGAGCGAATCTTTTCTTCAGGCTGTTTACCTTCTCTCTTCTCGTTCCTTGTTTCTCCATCCTGTCCCGCTTGGATTTCCAACAACAGAAGTAACGTGAAACTTTCAGCCCATGATAGTTTTCTGTCAGAAGCGAGAAGAAAACGGGCCGCTTTCAGCCACCAGTTGCTAATAAAACAAACGGCGGTGGTGCACGAGCCAATGCAAAAAAAAAAAAGTAGGGCATGCAGAGTTTGTGCAGAAGGGATCAGCAAGCCCTGAAGAAAAAGTTATTCCGGGCAAAGTACGCCATGTTGTCAAATCCGCTTTTCTCGCGTTTTTTTTCCTTGTAGCGGATTTTTCCCTCTGGTAGAGGCGGATCAGTATGGCATGGTTGCGGCGTTAAGGCTCAATTAACCATTCGTGACATCAGGCTGGAGTCTAGTTACCGTCTTCAACCGAGCTTCTTACACTCACATATTAATTACTACATCACTTTCTGAAGGCTGTTCTGCTGTGAAACATGTCCACTGCAGCAACATCACCTTATCATTCAACTGCTCGCTTGTTATGGTACACGTACGTACGTACGTACGTACACACACACACACACACACACACACACACACACACACACACACACACACACACACACACACACACACACA
>JAUZST010022620.1:0-31836 GCA_034779995.1 Parotocinclus haroldoi
GAAATATCACATGGTCATAAGTATTCAGACCCTTTGCTGTGACTCTCATATTTAACTCACAAGTTGTCCATTTCTTCTTATTCTACTTGAGATGGTTCTACTCCTTCATTGAAGTCCAGCTGCCTTTAATTGAACTCATTTGACTCATTTGACTGAAAGACCTTCTGGTCCAGACTCCAGTACCTTAACCCATAGGCTACCACAGTCATATAACATTGGTGACTCATGAATTGAAGATTGATGAAGATTGGCCAAAAGACATGGCCGCCATCAGCCAATAAGTATTAAAAACACTATTTCTCTGGTTGTAATTAACATACTGGCATAAAACTTGACTGTTTAACTCCTGCAGTCACTGTTAACTATCATATGCAGACCCATCAATTTTGACCACTCACAAATCACATATGTCCTAGAAACTTGAACTTTAAAAAAAACAACTTAAATCCCAATATGCATTGCATTATACACAACAACAAAAGTGCATATAAAATGTTTGCTTTTGTTTCTACTGACATTTGTATGAAATGTGCTAGTCCAAACTAGTCCTAAGATTTTCATCCAAATACAATAATTTTGGACTACAAATAATCTGCAAAGTCTGAAACTAAATAAATCAAAATACATATGTAAAACTTGAATATGCATGACTGTAACATATTAACAGAATAGGCATATTGCTCAAACTTGAAACAAAAATGGACAAGTTTCAGCCTAATGAATTACTGGTTGCTTGAACAGTGCACAGATTTTGCATATGCACAGAGCTATTTATTAAGGAAAAAGAATCTTATCAACAATTTAGACTACATACATAGAGTGGAGAAAATAAGTATTTAACACACTGGTGATGTTGCAAGTTTTCCCACCTACAAAGAACGGAGAGGTCTGTAATTTTTTATTGTAGATACACTTCAACTGTGAGAGACAAAATAAATTTAAAAAATCCAGAAAATTACGTTGCATGATATAATTTTGGGTAATCGATTTGCATTTTATTGCATGAAATAATTAGTCTACCAACCAGCAAAAATTGTGGCTGTCACAGACCTGCTAGTTTTTCTTTAAGAAGCGCTCACCTGTATTAATTGCACCTGTTTGAAATCATTAGCTGTATAAAGAGCTGTCCAAGGACACCAGGGACACAATTGTAGACCTGCACAAGGCTGGGATGGGCTAAAGGACAATAGGCAACTGCTTGGTGAAAAGTCAACAACTGTTGGTGTAGTTATTAGAAAATGGAAGAAAAACAAGAGGACTGTCAATCTTCCTCTGGCTCAATGCAACTTCTCACCTCGCGGGGTAAAGATAATTCTGAGAAAGGTCAGGTATCAGCCCAGAACTACATGGGAGGACCTGGTCAATGACCTGAAGAGAGCTGGGACTGCAATCTTAATAACACACTACTAAAATCATGCAGGGCATGCAAGGTCCCCCTGCTCAAGCCAGCTGTTTAAAGTTCACCAATGATCATCTGGATGATCCAGAGGAGGAATGGGGGAAGGTCATGTGATCAGATGAAACCAAAATAGAGCTTTTTGGTATGATCTCCACTGTCCGTGTTTGGAAGAAGAAGAATGATAATCACAACTTCAAGAACACCCTCCAAACCCAAAGTATGACGTTTCTACCCCACAAGTGCTTTCCTGCAAAGGGGACAAGATAAGAGCACTGCTTTGAAGGGAGGATGGATGGGTTCATGTATCATGAGATTTTGGCCAACAACCTCCGTCCCTCAGTAAGAGAACTGAAGATGGCTTGTGGCTGGATCTGACAATGACTTGGAACACACAGCCAGAGCAACTAAGGAGTGAAGCATTTCAAGATCCTGGAGTGTCATAGCCAGTCTCCATGCCTGAACCCAACAGAAAATCTTTGGAGCTTGTGCAGCACGGTGGCTCGATGCAAGAAGGTCCCAGGTTCAATCCCAGGGCGGAGCAGCCTGGGTCCTTTCTGTGTAGAGTCTGCATGTTATCCGCATGCGTGTTAAATTAATTGGTGACTCTAAAGTGGCCCTTAACGTGTTAGTGTGTGCCCTGCAATGAATTGGATCGTGTCTAGGGTTTTTCCTTTCACCCAGAGTTGCCAGGTGGGAACTGGCTGGCCCGCTACAATCCAGAAACCTGAAACATCTGGAGAAGATTTGTATGGAGGAGTAGATCGAAATCATGTTCAAGGAAATCTTAGGGAATCCGGTCTCTGGAATTGCAAACAAATATTTCTGTACTAAACATTAAGTTATGTTTATCTACTTATTTGATGAAATTCCAATTACGAATGAATTATTAATTAAAAACCATACAATCATGTGCTTTTCTGGATTTGCTTTTTAGAAAAAAAAATTACACACCTCTCCATTCTTTGTAGGTGGAAAACTTTTGCCAGTGTGTCAAACACAAGTTTGAGATAAATTTGCGATTGTCTGTAGAATGCACAATTACTGGTTTGGAATCCATATTTCTAACTTACAAACAATATTTCTTATTAACACAGAAATGAACACACATATATCTAATGACAGTCTGATATAGAGTCAGAGTCAATCTAAGCCAGATAGTTGTTCTCGAGTTGCCAAATACCTACAAAAACCTCACTCTAACTGCAAAATGAAGTAGGCAGCACAACAGCACTCTAAAACATTTCAAATGGTTACAATTCAAAATCCAATCATATTATTGAATGGAATAATTAATGTCTTGTTATTTAGTAGATGGCAGTAGCAGTGAACAACGATTTATTACCAGAGATTGTGCGAGTAGTATTACTTATATATTACAGTGTTGTAGCATATCAGTTGCACAAGCTAATTAAAACACACAGAGACATTCACTCACGTTCATACACACGCACACACATACGCACACACACACACACACACACACACAAGTGCACAGGCTACCACGAACTCCCAGTCCATGGAGGGCCTCCAGAAAAACCTCTGCAACAGGGCCAACATGCAGTGATCCCAAGCGGTGTCCCCATTGGAGGCGCTGGCAACGGTGGGGACATATTGGTGGAGGTTGACCCCTGGGGTTGGTTTCAATCCCCTGTACCTCTTTGACCGAAGAAAAACAAGGAGAATGCTTCTACCAAGACATCAAGACCATGAAACATACATATCAAGGCAGAAACATGATGGCATAATACTTTTAGTGTTTACAGTTTACAGTTACAACAACCCTGATCATAACTCCACCATATCATACAAAAAGAGAGAATTTCTCCCTAACAATTAATTTACACCATGAACGCTCTTCTAATCATTTTTTGCATAAACAGTACCTGACCCGGTGATCCTGACCATTAGAGCAAAAAAAAAACCAAAACATTAATGATAGAGAAAAGGTTGATTGTTTGGGTAAAGAGTTCTGCTTTTTTCTCACTTCTTTTTTCTTTTGCTTCTGTGTCTAAAAATTCATTTTTCAGACTCTTGTCTTTCTACCTTATGTTAACATATACTTTTATTGAGGGTTTTTTTTTCACTTTACACATGAATGAGTGTTGAAAACCTCCACAGAGAAACAGCCCGGGAAAATACCTTGTGAAGAAGGCTGGAATCACGCAAGTTCTTCACACAGCTGTTGAGGAAAGTCTGGAGTGGGTTACCACTGCCGTGACTTCCCTAGATTAAGTCTCTGCTGCCAGACTTACCATAAAGCTCACAAAATGCCATTCACGAAGAATTGGTTTCAGGGACGTTGGTGGCTCTGTGCACTTTAAAGCAATATTAGAATTCCTTGGCCCTATATTGTTTTTACTTTCCAGATCATTATATAAAATGTCTTGTGCTTTCTGTAGTAAACATGCTTTAACAAAGCAAGTGAAAGTGGAAGTTCTTGGAATTTTGGGGCAAACCAATTCAAGTTACAACAATAATTTACAACACCACAGCAGCTATTAGTTTAAGCAGGTCTAACAAAGATATGGCACGACCCACACAATACCAAGAAGGATGAAAAAGATCGCTGGTTAAGTATACGAGTGGAAAAATCCCTCAGTCATGCCACTGCTTATTACAACAGCAATGTAGCAATGCCCGAAAAGAGAGTGTTGACTTTAGCTGCTAGTGAGTCACACCTAGTTGAAAATGGGTGATGATTCAGATTGGATGCAAAGCATTTAATCTTTTTTTCATGTTCTTTACTTGACATGGTTGTCATTTATTGCTTTACGTTTACAAAAATAGACTTATTACTAGATATTGATATAGCCTTAGAAAACGTACCCTTGCTAGATAAGTCTCCAACCATTAGCAAAAATGTACAGGGTGGACAGTGAGGTGCAATATATAACCGGCCATGAGTGTGCTTGGCATTTCTCAAAGAAGATAAGAAAAACAGTGTGTCATACCAATGGATGATAAGGCAACAAATACATGTTTCTTGCAGTGATTAGTAATAAATTAAAATAAAGAAATAATGAGGATACACACACATACACACACACAAACACACACACTTAAGCGTATGTTTGTATATGTACACTTTTTTGTCTCAATTTTGTAGTTGAGAAGACAACTTGCTGAAGTTCAAACCAAGCAAACAACAGCAAAAGACCATACAGGCCTCAAACCACGCCTGTCAGCTAAGAACAGCTGGCACTGTGGTAGCCTAGCAGTTAAGGTACTGGATTCACTTGGGTTAAAATCTCAAAATCCCAAATTCTCAGAGGAATGTTCAATATTAAAAATTAAGCAGTTCTGAAAGCGGTCTGAAAGTGTTTGTGTGTGGGTGATAAACAGGTATATGAAAAAATGTTATATAAATATCCTTTTCATGAATAAAGTAAAATCAAAAGAATCATCCCACTCAAAACCCTACACTTTTCTTATGATGCATATCTGACTGCATATCTGACTGAGAGTGCTATTAACCAATCAAAACTGTTCATTAGAATGTCTATCTCTTTCTATGTGTTTGTGTGCCTCTTCTCATTATATTTTGAAGAGTTTGTATTGTGACTCTTGGCGGCATGGTGGCTCGGTGGGTAGCACCGCTGCCTCACAACAAGAAGGTCCTGGGGTTCAATCTCAGGGTGGAGCAGCTTGGGTCCTTTCTGTGTGGAGTCTGCATGTCCTCCCCGTGTCTGCCTGGGTTTACTCTGGGTACTCTATCCAAAGACATGCGTGGGTTAATTGGTGTCTCTAAATTGTCATTGACTTGTGTATGAAAACACCCTAGCCCTAGCCGGTCCCAAGCCCGGATAAATGGGGAGGGGTGGAGAAATCAATGGCAAATTACTCCGCTATCCTGGATACTTCATGGATCACATCGATGAAAGACAGAAATGTGTGGAGATCGATGTACCATCAAGTGACCGCGAGTCGTGCGACTGTACCGTCAATCAAATCCAATTGTGACTCTATATTATTCTATATATTCTATATGTTCCCATGCTAAAGAAAGTGCTAACTGTGTTTTAGGTGTTATTTTGTCCCAGTCTTCCTGCAAACATGCCTGAAGATGTGCCACAGTACATGGTCATCTTTGTAGAATTTTTCAGATCCTTTTTAGATCCTTTTTATCTTTAGTAAGGAGCACACTGCATCTATTTTACCATGAATACTGACCTTGAATATTGATTTATCTGACCACAATACACATTTCCACTGATTGATGGTATATCCCAGATGCCTCAGAGCCCAGAGAAGTCAAGGTCAATTCAAAACGTGGTTAAAGTGAGGCTTCTGTTTTGCACAAAGATTGCAATTGTGAATGTAACTCTGTATTTTAGTGCTTGATAAAAGTTTGTCATAGTAATTCCTTGCCCAGTATTAGCTATTGTTGAATGGCGGTTCTTATCACAGGATCACAGGTCTTCAGCTTAAGCTTTCGCCCACTGCCTGAATACCTTGAATTTACTCCAGATTTCTTGAGTTGTTTAAGATTATTCCATTTTTAACACAAAAGACTACACTGGCAGAACCCTTAGGTCTGTTTTATTATCCATTATATATCATAGTGTGAAGGGTTACACCAGTACTTTTGACGGCGTCATTGTCTCCTTCAGGCATTGCTCTTTTTCTCTCAAAAGTGAAATTAAATATACACCCACATCCCCCTCGCATGACAGCTACATATATGAAGACTATTACTTTCTCTAAGAGCCTCTTTTATCACATGTATACATTTCATTCTGACTGACAGGTGGACTCCAGAGCAAATACAGTCACAGTAACAATGTTTCTTGAGAGTAGTGGGGTTTCTTTGCATGTTGTAACAAATAAAATGTTATGTATATGTATTTTAATACAATTTTAATAGGTCCTTATAATACATTAGGCAAAATTACTTACTGCAGATATTTAAAAGAGAAACTGAACCTAAACATAACATAGCAGGCATTATTTTTGGCATCTTTGGGATGTTGCCCAAAAGCAAACATAACAATCATAGTTCATAGTGACTGATGCCTAAATCTCTATTCTCATGTAGGTGTGTTCACCACGCCTCAGGGGGTTAGTGGGTGAAATGAACTGAGAGCCTCATGAACCACAGGTAAATAAGAATATAAAAAGCGTGTACATCACATTTTCAAGCTAGTGACTGACAAGAATCCTCTGACTCCTTTCAGTCTATACCGCTGCTGCTTTTATAGTAAAAAAAAACAGGCTTTTTCAGGAAAACAGAATGAGTGTTTTCCTGGTGGTAATACAGTTAAAGAGCCTGTTTGACTCATGTCAGTCTAGTTTAGCTTACATACATGTGGTTTTCCAACTAACCCTTGTAGCGTGTAAGATCAGTAATCAGAGGCTCTGTGCAAATACCTTCATTGAGGATATATTTAGGTAACTCACCATGGGGTGTTCCTGTAAATCCTTCATGACAACACTCAAGTTTTGGATACTGTAACATGGGTGTGTGTAAAAACATCCTCAAAGTGAGTGGTAATGTCAAAAAACAAGAAACCCTGTCTGTGTCATGCCCCGACTGCTAACACCCAGCCCAAAGCATTCAAGGCAAGCTGTAATCCAAGCTGTTTTGTGTCTGATGTGTCCATTCATGTGAGTGAACAAAGAAGTTACATTCAAATATCTTTCACCGGCGTCAATGTACTACCCCTGACCTGGGATCGCCACACACCACAGGATGTCCACCCAGGTTTTTTAATGCAGAGCAAATTTTGACAAAATAAATTCAAAGATATGGACACCACCCAATTTTCCATCATAACTGAACTTTGGTAAAGATACCACATACAAGTTCATTGAAACCACTATAAATAATGGCATATTTGTCCCAGATTGGATATAGTAGAGGGGAAATAATGCAATCTCTCAATTTCACAGAAGAAATGAGATATTCCTGTGACAAGTACTACATGACAAAAACGTAATGAGTGCCTCCAGTTTAAGGTGTTATCTTACATGCCTCAGAATGCATTAACAGAATATCATCTTACTGTATAGCACTATGTGATAATTTGCCATAAAGACAAATCTACTGCTGAAAATGGGTTACGTCTTTGTTGAACAAAGCAAAATAAAATTTGCTTATAATCCAATAAAACCTAATGCACAAATTGATGGGTAATTTTTTTTATAGCTTTTTGTGTTTGCTATATTTAACTTCTCTATCAACGGCCATTTCAGTGACAAACACACTCAAGGTTATATCTATATACAAGGTTATCTCAAGACTAGCAATATTACACGTGACTGGTCATGTGAGGCAACCAATCACTTTGTACAAACTTAGACAGGGGGCCATGGTTATAATAACTTGAATGTGGCAAAGAATGGTCATTGCTTTAAAAACAAGCAGCTCAGTTATCCCTCAAATTCAGCAAAGTCGCGTGCTGCGGCCTGCTGAGCATTTTTCAACGCATTTAGAGATGTTATAACCATGCCTACAAACACACAGGGTTTCTTATATTTACCTTTTTTGCCTTTTATTTTATTGCAGACAGTATGAACCTGAGAAAGTGCATGGCTTGTCTGGTAATGTTAGTTTGTTAAGAAACATCCATTCTGCATTTCAGACCTGCAACACATTTATGGATGGTAAAGCATTTACCACTTTGTAATATTGTCATTCCTTTTCACAACACTTAAAAGATTTGGTACAGAGGATACCAAGTGATCTAGTGTTTCCATTCTTCCAGCAAACATCTTAAGAAATGTTCCACAAATGTAAGAAACACTGTGTGTTTTATATATGCATTTTCCATGCTGGCACACCTTTTTTATTTGATTATGTACATTTAAGCATTCAGCATGCGCTGACCATTCAATCCAAACTATTGTGAGTTAAGGGCCTTGCTCAATGACTTCATCCGCTGGACCTTTCGGTCCAGTACCTTTAGTACTAAGCCACCACAATCAACGAATCAATTACTTAAATGAACCTTGGTTATAATGACTGAGCATGTAATAGGATGACATTGTAAGAACAAACCAGATCACACCAGTACTGTATAACAGCGATATGTTACATAATATATGTAATATTAAAAAATCGTAACCTGGTGATGACACGAGATGTCAGTTTGAGGCATGTTTAATCTATCTGTGATAATACAGACTGTCTGCTTTTGTTCTAAATATTATAAAATTAGCATTTTATAATAGAAATAATCCAGAAATACTGATAGTATATGCTTTTTTTAAAATTTGATGTTTTTTATTCTGTCAATCCATGCTTCCTAGGGCTATGTTACAAACAGCTAGGTCTTATCCCAGCTCTTAAATCCTCTTAGGAAACCTGAGCTATTTCTGCAAACAGCACCATGTCACCCAATGCCTCTCAAGACAGCCATATATCCCCTACCCACATGCACTAAAGGACTGTAAAGACAAGGCATAAAAGACACTGACCACTTTGCAGGACAGTGGGGACAGATATCAAGGATAAACACCAACAAAAGGTAAGAGAATAATGTCATTTCTGTGTAGCTCTAACTTCCACTGTTATCCTTTCAGTTAGTCTGACCCCATTCAATTATTTAACTCTTAAATAATGCGCCTGTGGACAATTACTTAGCTCTAAATAAATGATTGGTATCATTTCATTGGCTTCATGTTTAATGTTGTTGAACAACTGGGTAAACATAAATTTCATGCAATCATGTTTTCAGTTTTCTGTACACATTTTCAATGCTTTTCTTGTTATGTAGGTCAATGGATGTCCATTATAGCATGCAGTTTAATGATTTTAAGCGAAACTCAAACAAACTTCAGCTTCAGGTCCTAAACGGGAAAAAAAACCATATCTCTAATAGCGCACAACAAAGGAACATTTACTTGCTGACACATATGCTTAGGTAACTGGTTTAAATTTCTGGAGTCATCTTGACCCCAAGAATTCTTGAAAAATATTTTTTGTAAATTTGAAAATAACAAACCAGGCTAATATAATTATTAAATTACAGTTAGAGGTGTATTTACAGTACATATGGTAGAGTATTAATTACATTCCTGATGAAAGAAATGGTTGGTTTTGCAGTAGGATGGAGTCTTAGCTCACCGATATTCAGAAACGTTCATAATTATGAAAAGTATTTACTGGGTTGTTCCACTTAGTAACAGACTTTAAGCAGAATGTATATTTCAAGCCAAGCTAATACTTATTCACGCCATTGCTTATTATAGTGAAATGCTACTTAGCAAGGTAGAAGCATTGTGATTCTGAATTTAAGCTCCGACTCAGAAGTTCTGAAAAGAAGTGATAATAGGTAACAAGTTTGTTGTTACAAACTGACAGTACAATAAGGGAAAGTAGAAGCTTTTGGTACTTGATTCTTAAAAAAATATTCAAAGCCATGTGTATTTTTTAAGTAATCTAACAAGTGAAATACTGCAATGTTATTTAGAATGCAAAAGTCTTATCTTTGTTTAGTTTTTTGAACGCTTAGTAATTTCTTTTTGGTTTGTTGATAGCATGCAAAACGTACACAATGGGCGTATCAGTAATGTGCAGGGTCAGATATGAGAGTTGTCAGGATTTGAAAGGGATCTAATCCCCTGAGATCAAGTATGAGCCCTGCTGTAGGTAATGTCAGTGTGTAAGTTAAATGGACATCTTACTTGCAATACAAGAATACTTAGAATACTTAGACTTTGAAGACAAGAATACAATAATTATATAAGTATATGCATATATATTGCAGTCTGTAGGAGTTTTGATAGTATTCATATAAATAACAAGAATGTAATGTGGGGTGAAACAGTGATGCAAGTGATTGGTGCTGTTAGCTCACAACTCAACATTCCAAAAACTAAGGATTGGTACCCTGTCTAGGGTTAGATTTCACCTAGTACCCTGTGCCTAACATAACCATGAAGTGGATTAAGCAGGTAAGAAAATGAAAGAAGGAAAAATGCAAGTGAGCCAAAATAGCTCTACACATCTCAATGTAGGAAGCACACTAAAGAGATGCAGTAGTAGATACAGTACTCTGCAAAAAATAAGGCCACCATTATATTAGATATATCAGTGTCGCAATGATATAATGATCATATTTAATTAATTCTCGGTCTCTTTATTAGAATTCATTCAGAAAACACAGTGCATGTAGTATTAACTACAAAAAGAAGGAAAAAAACAACTTTCATGGGCCATAGTGCTAAGTATTTTGTTTGACCTCCCACTTGAGCAGCATCTGGCATCTTTATTAGGTTGCCATGTTGACCCTTCTACAGACTGAAGATGCTAGGAATGGTCTTTGTGGAATGCAGAATTTTTGGTAGCAGCCAATAAACTACTTTTTAGAAAGGGATCCGGGAGAAAGGCTTAGATCACAAAGACTGGAATGAAGATCAATGGAAAAGAGTATTATGGCGTGATGAATTCAAGTTTGCTAAAATAACAAAGCTAAACTTTTTTTAAATATAGACTTTTGCACAGTACTCTAGGAACTAAAACACTACTTGTTGTAAATACTAGAATTTAGTAGTATCAGCGACCCAAAAAAATGCTTATCAAATAGTTTAATGACTATTACCCCTACCTACTAACAAAGAAGTAGGTTATACCAGTGCAGTTTATTTCAAATAATATAACAATACTTAACGTTGATAGCTAGTAATCTGTATGTAATACAAGTAAGCTTAATAAGAGACGTCTCACCATGCCATGCTATAAATGTCGGGTAATAGGGTTATATTGTATCTTATAGCAGTACGTCCTTAGCTAAGATACCAAAAATCCTTGACATCACATGGCTCCCAACACATGTACAATCCAAGTCTGCAAATCAGATCAAGGAGTAATCATTTAACCTCATCATCTTAATTTGTCCTTAAAGCTGCGGTCACTCTCTAGTAAGCTTCAGTGCTGCACTCATCCTGTGGTCATTTTGGCTACATAATGGTTCGGTTACACTTTAGTTACACGTAGCTCTCGTAATGGTCCAAAATGATAATGAAATCTCATGCTTTAATCAAAATAATCAGTTTTACTTGCAGTTTTAGTTTTACCACTGTTTGACACAGTTTAATATCTAAAGAAGAAACCATTCTCACCAGTCACAAATGTTTATGGGTGATTGATAGCATCTTCGAAAAGTTTAAGTCACACATTCTGTTTGTCTCTGTAGAAACAAAATGTCTGGCAGAGCATTAGATGAGGATGAGGCAGCTGTCATTCACACAGGTACGCATGCCATTTTATTTCAAGATTATTCACTCTAACTTCCACTGTATTCCAAATGTATTAGCGATACAACTGAAAACACAATCTAACTGGTGACTAATTGAAACAACTTTTACTGGTACTTTTGTTTGGCTGAAGCAAAAACGCATGGCTAAAGAAAATACAGGTAGTGGGAGGACAAACAACGGAGTAATACTGTCAATATAAGAGGCACATACTGTATATTATGGAAGCCATTTAGAACATGTCATCTGAGATTGAACATTCTTTTTGTTTTGTTTTGCTTTTTTTTAAGTGATCTCCCATCTCGTAGACCTGTAGTAGATTGTAAATTGGCATTTGTAAATGATTGGGCAGAAGAAGCAAAAGGCAATATGAAAGACTTTTTAAGGCCTCTGTTGTGTTAAACAGTGTATACCTGTATTAGGTGGTACAGTATAGATATTCCCTAATAGTGTTACACAGAGTTTCTCCTTTATTAATAGAAGGTATACTGTTTGATGTAAATTTCAGTTAGTTAAAAAGTGATTATAAGTCTATTTCAGTAATCAGTTTTATTGGCATATGCACAGTAATTGCTTCTTGCATATGTATAAAATGTTATAACACATATTTCACTAAGAGATACAGTTTTAAAGCAGTCTGCAGTGCAAGTTCCGTTGATAGTCTAGTCCAAAACTATGTTTAGGACCAAAGGGAGTGATCAATGACTGGCGAAA
Source organism: Parotocinclus haroldoi (assembly GCA_034779995.1). Lineage (NCBI taxonomy): Eukaryota > Metazoa > Chordata > Actinopteri > Siluriformes > Loricariidae > Parotocinclus > Parotocinclus haroldoi. The sequence continues at coordinate 12,311 of JAUZST010022620.1, forward strand.
GTTTAAGCTGGAGAGTATGGACAAGGAATCATTGCCTCCAAGCAAAAGGGAGCTTCTGAAACAGATGTCATCCCCACACAAACCCAGGGATGATTCACTGGGAAACTCAAACCGTAAGGTATTGTTTTACTTTTGTTCTTTTTTGCTTCCAAAATCTTGACCACTATAAAATTCACAGTTTCTGTGATTTTGCTATTTGTTGGCTCTGTATGTGTTTAAGTGAAATTAAGCATATTTGTTTTGTTCTATAATTTACTTACAAATTCCAAATAAAAATACTTAATTGCAGCAATAAATAAAATTTACAGCAATAAATCAAATTTATTCGCATAAATGGCAACAGGTCCAAATTACAAAGGAAGGAAAAGGAAACACGTTTACAAAAGGAAATCTTAAAAGGAAACCCATTTATATTACTTTTTAACAAAACAATACTAATGTATTAACTACAGAAACCAATATTTTAATCACAGCTCTTGTACTTGTCCTCAATAAATACAATTTGGATCAGATAATCACCTAATTGGTAGCTCAATAAGTAGAATGAGGTGAGCTGTGTTACTGGAAGGGGAGCCAAACATGTAGATATGTTGATTTTCTTACTTTTTGGTGGAGTTGTAGCTTTATACCAAGTGCACTAATGCAAATAAGTTCAAGATGAAGCCTTAAACAAAGCAGCATGTAAGTTAAGAGTGCTATCTGGTGGCAAAGTATAGGAGTTACATGTCAATCATGGTAATTTTGCTGTATTCTACACCCTAGAGGGATATTCCAAATGTATTAAGTGTGCAGTTTATGATCCAACTTAGTATTTCAGCTGACCCTTGTGAAAAAACAGCTATTAGGCTGTAAGGCTATAAAGGCTGTTACATTTTGTGTTGTGAACATTGGCATGCTGGTCAACCAGCTTTTCCGGCAAGTCCTATGGAGTTCACCATATATATATATATATATCATCACCATAGTAACACCTAACCAGCATAAACCAACTTGGACCAACATGGAACATCTTGTATGGTCTTGCTAAGTAACCAGCATACCATCATCCCAAAAACAACATATGATATTTTTAGCACTGTAGTAATTACAGTCTAATATCATAATCCCTTTTTGGTCTTTCTTATTTTTCAGATGAGCATCCAGGAGTATGAATTGCTCAAGGAGGATGATGAGCAGTGCTTACGCAAGTATCGCAAGCAGTGTATGCAGGAGATGCATGAACGTCTCAGCTTTGGGCCCAAATTTGAGGGTGTGCATGAGTTGGACAGTGGTGATGCATTTCTTGAGGTGATTGAGAAAGAGCATCAACTCACTGTGGTGGTGGTGCATATCTACAAAGATGGCATCAAAGGTTGTGACGCACTAAACAGGTGCTTGGACTGCTTGAGCACTGAGTATCCCAGTGTCAAATTTTGCCGTATTAATGCAGCCGTCTCTGGTGCTGGAGAACGGTTCTCAGATAATGTTCTGCCAGCTGTGCTGGTCTACAAGGCTGGAGAGATGCTTGGGAATTTTTTGGCTGTCACACAGCACTTAAATGATGATTTCTTTGCCACCGATGTGGAAGCCTTCCTTAACGATTATGGACTGTTGCCGGAGAAAGAGTTCAGGCAAGTTGGGGATGAGGCAGAAATTGAGTGAGGACAGACATGTAGGTGTGAAAAAACAAGGTGGTAGAAGACTGGTGATGAATTTATTTATTTTATTTATTATTCCTATGGTTAAACGACTGATTTTAGTAACACATGCAGTCAAAAAATCTTGAGCAAACTTCATAGGTGTTCTTCTAAGTGAGAGTGATTTTGTTGGATTTCACACAAAGAAAAGGACAATAACAACAAAACCTACATAATTCCATTAGGCCTAGTTTATTTTAACCTCGATTAGACGTGAATAAACTTGTGTTGTGTGGGTTGTTGGCGCATTCGCTCAATTGTGAAAGAATTTAATACTTTTAAAGCACCATCTTATTTGCCTGTAGCATATACAAAGCCAAATAAAGACTTGGAAGCAAGCAAAAAGTTGTTTCGCAGTGCTACTTTAATTCATTTACGGTATTTGCAAACCATCAAGAGAGAATTGATACTTTTAGAGCAACAACAACATGATATCTTTATGCCAAAATGTGGCAATAGTTGTTTGTCAAAATTAATTACATTTAAAGCATTTAGCAGACACCCTTATCCAGAGCGACTTACAATTAATACAGTCTTACAATCCAAGCAGTGGTGGGTTAAGGACCTTGCTCAAGGACCCAACTGTGGCAGCTTGGCAGAGTTACTACTACCACAGTCCCACAAATATAAAAAGAAGTTGTAATTCTGAGACACCCCCTGCTCTGCACCAAACATCACACAGGCACACGAGTCTCAAGTGCTCCCCGGGATGTGTGTTAAGACTATAAAATATCTCTGCAGGCATCACACAGAATTGCTCACTACTGTGCATACTAGGGTTTCACACAAACATCACAAAGCAAGAAGCGGAATACAAACCAGAGTGCCTCAGCAACAGAGTGCTCATTCGCAGTGTGGAACCACCCTCGGAGACCGCATTGATGCCCATCATGTTGTGACTTGACAAGGCCTTGAACTGGGTTTCTTCAGGTTGCAGGTTGACATCTGGCACTCTGGCAGTCTGTCTACTCATGTGTGTGTAAGGCACTATATGTCGATATAAGTATATAAAGTATACAAAGATGTGACATGTTTTACCTTGTTGAAAGTTTAAAAAATTTTCCGAATTTTATCTGAAGAATCAAAGGAGCCAAAAGACTTTAGGAAACAGCGATCTCAGTATTTGTGTGCATGCGTGTGTGTGTGTGTGTGTGTGTGTGTGTGACTACAGATTCTGTAGTCTTTACAGTGATACCACGTATTATGGCAATAAACATGTGATGTAAACTCAAACCTTAATTTAACTCTGATTTTAGTTTAAGAACTTAGGAATGTAACTAGAATGTAGATTTGGCAGCACAACTTGTGGAGTGATGGTGAAGTGTTATATGTAGATTGTACTATATGAGAAAACACCAGTTATCTTTTAGTACATTATTAAGAAAAATAAGCTTTTACTATACTTAATTCTATTTAATAAATTTAATATATAATTAATCTAGATTTAATTCAAATATCTGCTTTTCCTGTTTTCATTAAACAACAAGTTACAGGCTTGTTAACAATGCTATATGTTTTTCCAAATTATTTAGGGGGCAACAAATGGTCTGGCTGAAAAAAGTATGCACAGGAACCTAATCCTTTGTTGTGGTTTCACCAGCAAGCTTGCACTTGTTGAGATAATTTGCTGTCCCTGCCTTACAGGTGATCCGAGACCTAGGATAGAAACCTAACATTAAGAGGGGATTTGACATTGATTTAATTGCAGAACTTGTAATTCGTTTGAACTTTTGCTGAACCATTTACACAATAAAAGTAGCACAGCAAGTGTGCACTGTGAAATGCATCCTAGTTGCATGATTCTGTGTTTCCACAAAGGTCTGTTATGAGATGGTGTAGGAACCAAGAATGCGGGAGTGATGGAATCCCACGACGTGTAATAGTAATGGGGAAATAATATAGAAAAACTAAAAGGGGAAGAAGAGTGGAGTGAAAGACTCCTTAACCACAAAAAAGAAAAGGATGAAATGGCGCGTCCCGACTGCGACCAACGCGTGAACTGATCGCGAGGGGGCACCTAAGCGCCAATGGGGCAGCCATGCAGAACGCACGATGCGTGCAGAGAGCACAATTTGGGACGTCTCCCAAGTAGCACGGAGGTAATCCGAACGCGTGAGCGTGACGCCCATGTAGCGTGGGCGCAAATGAATCGCAGAAGACGCCGAAGCGTCAAAAGGTCAGCATATGAGCTCGGGGCACGCTTGTAGCGCGAATGCGAATAAGACGCAAAAGGCACCGAAGCGCCAGAAATCGAGTATGAACTCGGGTGCGAGAGGAGCGTGAATGCGAATAGATCGGGCAGCCGGATGGAGTGAGGCTCGTTGAGTGCCGATGACGGAAGAGCATGAGCTCAGGCATGCGAGGAGCGCATGAGTACGGGATGGGAGACCCTCAAAGTGCCCCTAAAACACTAAGTCCCCCCCCATTCGCGTCCCTCGGCACTAAAAGCCCCAGGATGTAGCCCACTAACCATAAAGGTGCGCGCAAGTGTGTGAGCGCGCTGGTGGTCGGGCGTGGCGCTGGTGTATCTGGGTCTGCCTTTCCCACAAAACTATGAAAAGACATTAATGTGAATCATGATCCAATCATAACAATCTTCAGGAGACTTTAGAAAAAAAACTGTTAGATGTAATAGTGATAACAAATTAGGAGAAGATTACTGTGGCACAAGCCAGTGACGTTTCTAGACCATCTGAAGGCTGGGGTCAGTGGTTATGAATTTTATTTTTTCTTTTATTTCCTAAGTACAGTGCATTGTGGGCAATACACTGATGAATCAATTATCTCACTCTTCAATTAGGGGGGTTGTGGGGAGGGGCAGGCTTAATGGCCCTCACTTCCCCAACCAGAACCACCACTGGCACAAAGTGAAAATGGATAAACAGAAGGTTACTGTAACCAGTCAGACTGTTAACCATGTTAAATTCCGTCCAATACTGAAAGCGCCCACAGTGGGTACACAAATGACCGGACTGGACATGTTTCGCAGCTGTACAAGAAGGTCATACCATCTGATGTGTTCTTACATCACATGGACGGCTGGAGAAACTATTAAAATTATAAATAGAATTAGTATTTTCTAACACAAAAAATATGTTCATCATAACTCAGACAAACTGTTTATAACAAATCTATACTTCAGATTTTGAGCTAATCATCATTGTCAGTGATCATATACCAATCCAGCTTGCTGTAATACCCCTGTAACTATCATAGCTGCATTCTGTGTTAAGCTTCTTACAATGAAATCCTCTTCCAGGATTCAGAACTAAGTCATGTGTTTATGATCAGCATGAGAAGCTTCTGCAGCTCAGCATTTATACTCTTGTATCTAAAAACTCTACTTACTAAGAAAATATCTAAAGAATGTGCTACAAGAAAGATATGCTTTCACCTAACTACAGTCATAAGCAGCAGGTAAAATGTTAGATCATTGATCATGAACATATAGATCATGTTTTTATGTATGTAATATAGATTTAATTTACAATAGATCAGCTTATTTCCGACACCGTAACTAATTTTATAGCATTAATTTGTCAGTAAACTCTATAAAACCTCCACCTTCAATTCCTGCAGTCCAGGCCTGCAACACAGGAAACGAAAAAGGTGGGATGGTGAAGCATTTAACCGGTTTGTAATGTTGTCGCTCCTTCTCACAACACTTTAAAGAGGTTTTGGCACAAGCATACCAAGCAAAGAAGTGTACATAAAGCGTTATTTCATCAAATTTTTTCTAGGTGCAGAAAAAATGCATTTTAATGGGTGCAACAGTACAGGGTCGTCATTGTCAAATTTATGCCGCACATTTAGTAAAAGACATTTTATGGCAGCTACACAGTTTATGAAACTGTTGGATTGTGTTGAAGATGTTAAATATACAGTATGCAAAAGCAAACAGCCTTCGAATTCAAGCCTTCCAGAGTTTACTTATATTAATTTCTCTGTGACAGATAAATGTTATCCATACATCTCAATCTGTCTAGCCTGATTATATTTGTATTACAAACATTGGTATTACATTTCTGTTGTGCTGCCTGGTTAAAAGCTGTAGGGAAAATATAGCTGTCCTGACTGACACACAAAAAGGTCAATAAAATAAAGCTGACACCAAAGTGGCAACATGTAATTAGAGCAAACCTCAGTTCCTGTGAAGCCTGTTATTATGTCTCATTTCTTGGGGCATTAGGTAGACTGTGCAGGTCGTCTAAAGCTTTTGTTAAATAGAACTTACATAAAAAGGGGTCTAAACCTTTATTCTTGTCTGCATTATCTTTTATTAAGAGAGGCAATGACTTGCTGTGGAAATATTTTTAAACTTGTAGTTACTGTTCGTAGCAATAACATATTGTGACCTTAGGTCCAGGTGTCACTGGTATAACTGGTGATCCCTGTCCATTTGATCTTACTTTTTAAAAGATAAACTACAGTGATTAAGATCACCATTGTTATTTTCTTTTCCTATGAGATTCTAGACGCTGCAACAATAAACCCCACTCACTGCTCTACAGCATGCTTACATTTACACCCTGTAAACTCTGGGGAAGGACACCAGAGCCCCCATGGCCCTAACCTGGAGAAAACGTAGGTAAATATTTTAGGAACGCTAAGACATAATTTTAATTTTGTATTGGTACATACTGTACCCCTGACCAAATGAAGTGACTGATCAAGATACTTTGAAGGTATAATTAGTCCATTGTTTTCAATCAATGGGATGATGTGTGAGTGAGGATGCTGCTGTATTAAATAATAGAGATCTTTGCAACATGATTGCAGAAGTGTGCCATTGTTCAAACAAAGATGATTTCTGGCAATCTTAGAAAAAGAGTTGTTGATGCTCATCGGGTTGGAAAGGGTTACAAACTATATGTAAGGAATGCAAAGGTGTAAATGTAAAGGACGCCAGTGCGCCACAGTCAGACAAGTTATGTATCGTTATTTCCCTCTCCAGTAGTGCTCAACTAACAGTGATTGCTGCAGGACATGTAATAATCCAAAAAATCACAAAGCAATCCAGGGTCCCTTCTAAGCAACTAAAGGCCTTTAAAGGTCTCACATTTAATAAGGTTAATCTTCACCATCAGGAGAACACTGAACAACAATGGTGAGTTTGATATGCTCTCCATATTCACTGCTGCCCATCTACAGGTTCGTAAAGGTTCCTGTGGACAAGCCATAAATATACTGGAAAAGTGATATGTGGACTGAATATCAACTGAATATCAAGAGAATGTGGTTCTGACCAGTCAAAGTGCGTGTGTGTGTGTTAAGTTAAGCATCAAACATCTTCCACAGACTGTCAGAACGATTGAGGATATAGACCGAAAGGCTGGAAATGGTCCAAGCAGGGACAGAGGCGTGTAGTAAAAAGGTGTCACCTGTATCTGGATGGTGAACTACAAAACTGTGGGAGTTGCTTGTGGATGGATCAAACAATCCTCTCTACTGGTGGTATTTATTAGCTTGTTTGTTTTGTTTGTGTACCCTTATGGAACCACTGCTAAGTCAGAATTAACCAGATGGAAACTCCCATCCTGATTCTCTCATTTCGCTGATGGATCCCCTGTCATAGTCTGTCAACTGGACAAAATGTATTTGAGTGTGTTGAAGAGGCATGTCGAACGGTCAACTATCTCTCACCAAGAAGCCTTCGAGAACCTTGTTATAGGCCCTCTTGTGGCAAGACCCAGTGTCTAATCATACCCCATCTGTAATTGTTACATATCTGCTTGAATTGCATAAATTCGACATTTCTCTTTGGGGGCTCTATGCTAACAACCCCAAATCAGATAAAGTTGGGATATTATGTAATATGCAAATTATATGCATGGTTTCGTACATTTACTATGGCATTTATTTCATTGCTGATAGTCTTACCTCAGTATATTTCATGGTGTGTCAACTTTATTTAATTGTTAATAATTACCACACCTGCATTTCAGGCCGGCAACACATTCCAAAAGTTGAGACAAGGAAAATTTTGAGTACTAAGGTTAAAAAAAGCTAAGTCATTGTGTGATTTTATTGTGGGAGATATTAACATTTCCATGTATTTATAATTTTTAAAGAATCTGTACCATGAGTCTAAAAACAGCAGCATGCATGCAAACTGCTGATTTCTGAGGTTTCCTTTCAGGCACTAAACTTTTAATCCATCAAAGGTTTACATTTTCAGTGTTTTGGATACAGAAATTGTCTAATTGTCTCCAATTATCCATTAAAAAAAGATGTATTCCTGCTAATAGATTTTTTCCCTGGGTCTAGGCAGGTGCAAACACACCCAGTGAGGGCCTGAAGGTTTTAACTGACTTTCTGTTATAATCACTGTGCGTTTCGCACTTTGTTTGAGCCTCACAGCACCTCGCGCAGCAACAGCATTTTGTCCCTCTTCGTGAGAGTGTGCAGCCTAAACACCTCTTTGCTTTTCTGGATGCCATTCCTCAAACATGCCATCACGCATCCTTGAGTGTAAAATTGACTGCATGCCACATAAATATAACTGAGGAACGAATGAAAAAGCATGACAGTTTAAAATAGACGTCCATGTTGTAAATTCAGTATTAATTAAGAAACTAAGCTCTAATGATAATCAATAATGCACTAAAATAGGAGATACATATGTGGCTTGCCAAACCAGGTCTATGCCCAAATTGTCACCCATTCCAACAGTTATATGTAATATTAATATTAGATGTATTGCTACTCTGCTGGTCACATTTACACATTTTTATTATGGCTTGTAGGTATACAGAATATGCAGGTATCAAATTAGAAGTAATCTTAATGATATATGTTCTATAATTATAGTACTAAATACACCCTGAGAGACTTGTTGTTAAAGGTACAGTCTAATTCAAGACAGTAGGCAAAAAGAAGAGGGAAGGGTAATGGGGTCAGGGAGTGTTATAATGGGGAAAAGGCACGACACTGTGCAAAAATTACAACCCACAAACACACCCTTGCAAGCACTCTAGAAAATCTCCTACACAGCATCCTACCTAGCACTGTCACGCAACTGTGGTTTATTTTCCCAATTTGTTACCATAGTACCAGCACTGCCGGAAAGACAGAGTATGTGTGATAGAGGGGAGATTCAGACGCGTAACTAACAAAAACAAAACCAAGTAAACAAAAAATCCACACGTAACCTTTTCCAGGCAGGGAAGCCTTTTGAGAGCATTCAGCTGCTTTACGTAAACACAAACACATTAAAAGATGGTGTGTTTGGTTTAACTTTGTGCACAACAATGCTGTAATACTGCTGCTTTTGCAAGAATATTAAAGTAAAAAAATATACTTTGTGATTTAAAACAGTTTGTCCACGCATCTCATCCAAGCGATTTTCCGAGCTTGTATTGAACTGTCACTGGGCTGCTTTTTACATACATTTTACTTTAGATTTCATGTAAAGCTTTGCATTCTGCTTCCTAGCTTTAAGAGTTTTCAAACATATGCAAACGTTCAATAAAATAAGATATCCTGAAGTAATATAACTGCATCTGCTTTTTTTTTCTTTATGGTAAAATATTCAGATAAAATTTTTGAATACTGACTTCAGGTGTTAATGCTGAATACATGCTCCTAAAGGATTATACTGAGTTACCTTTGCTAGTACTTACCTGGCTTTGTATCATTCACCCAGTAATTTACAGGGTTGTACCCTTTCACACATTACAGATCCGCTACACAGGAAGGTACAACAATCCCACATACAATAGGTTTGGTGGAATTTAGCACTCAATTGCTTGAGATTACTTTTCTGCTGTTTCGTGCTTCTACATGAAAGCTCTGTTATCAGGGTGAATCGTGAATGATTCACTGTTAAATGGTTCCGGACTATGGACTCCGCTATTCATAGCATTGCTTTGATCGCAGCATGAATGGACAACATCTCCTGATTTTGACTCACTCCAATTTGCCAGCAAATGTGCAATTTGAGTACCCCCATAAGACCAAAATATAAAACACATGCTGTGAACATGTCAAAAAATACATTTGTCAATTAAAAAAACAGGTTGTTGTTGGGTCCCTGTACTTTAACATTTGCTGGTATAATTTCAAATTCTTTGTTCCAACCATGGAACGTGGCAGGTTGTCTCGGCTCAGATGCAGCAAAACAGGCATAAACCACAATACTGCCACCACCATATTGCACAGATGGAATAAAATTCTTAAGTCTCATCCCTCGACAAAACATTTTCCAATAGCCTTGAGTGTCAATTTGAGAGAGGCCTTTGGTTGCTGTCTGACCTTGCAAACTATTACACTTTTATTGATTAAAACACCTGATTCTGATTTCACCTTGAAATGAACTGTTAGTCCTGATGGTTCTTTTGTATAAAATACACAATCATTTCCAAAAATAGCCCACCAACAAGGAGTTGCTGGATCAAATGACTTAAATCAAATTAAGCATTACATGTGTGAAACTAACGATGATTGTATGTAGGTGATGTAGAGCCATGTCTAGAAGTCAACAATTTCTCACCAAGTTACCAAACTACCCAAAACCTCTGAGAACCTTCTTATAGGGCAGTGAGGGGAAATACCTGAGCAATCACTGCATGCCAAGTTTTGCAGCAATCCGACATCTGGATATGTTAATTTTGTGTCAGTGAGTATACACTATGCTTTAAATGGCCAGAATTTTTTTTTGCACAAGGCTCTCCATTCTCCCATTAATCTAGCTTGCATTGCTTAATATTGACCAATTTCTGAACTGGAGAGATATCTTCATTTTGAACTGACTTTTGTTGCCCAAAATCAAAGCAGTTCTATAAATAAAACAGGCCTTGATCCAGGGCCATTTTGAACTGTACCATTCACAAATTGCTCTGATAACAGCATTCATGTCTAAACATGACAAAGCACATATTAAAATTCAAGCGTTTGCTCTACAAATTCCAAAGAATTAACTATGTATGGGTCTCATATACCTAACTGTATAAAGTGTATCATTTCTCACTTGACTTCTATGATTTGCCATATCCATAAAATGGAATCTGTAGCATTCATTTTAAAAGTATATTGAAATTTTTGTCAAATATATGCTGCCTTCTAGCTATTCAGCTGCTATCTTTTGGACAATGCAAAACCACATGCTTTTGAACACATTGTTTTGAACACATATATATATATAGTTATTTCTTAATGAATATGAAGTAATTAAAAAAGAAACATTTGTTTTTATTACATCAAACACAATTATCAGAAAAGCGAATGAAAAGTTGTTTCTATTATGCAAATGAGATGCAAACTCAATTATTGTGATTGAGTAGCAAGTTACATATTCCTGGGGGTGAACAGAAGCATGTCAAACTACACTAGAGTGCCACACATTGACTGTTCAGTAGGGTGTATGATCACCCAAAATTGCCAAAGCAGCAATGGACAGGATTAGATTGTTCAGTAGTTCTTGTGGGATTGTCATATTATTCATGTTAAATTATCCCCTAATTTTTGTGAGCTGTGTATATATAAGCGGACGTACGTAAGCGGACGTATATATATAGCTTACTGTAATAATCATTTACAGCTGATTATAGTGTAATGCAAACGCAAAAGACATAATCTGATTTCTGTTTTGTACAAAACCATAAAATGTTTTGCAATGTTAGATATTTGTAAAGTTTTTAATTGTCTTTGTTTGTGCATAGTTTTAAGAAAGTGAACAAAAGATTCAGAAAAAGTGGTAATGGAAGGGAACCTGTAATCAAAGCTGGTTTATTAGATTTCAAATACATTTATTTGTGTGACTTAACATTTAGTCTAAACCTAAATCCTGATATTTTGCATTTTTGGTCAGTCAACTATAGTCAAATTCATAATAAACTTATTTTAATGTGAAATATTATGCGTTACATGGTAATATCTCAAATCTGCAGCCCTATTTAATTTGTATCCCCCATTAGATCAATGTATCCTCCAGGATAAAGACACTTCATAATTCCAGATATGAAATTAAAGTTTTCAAAAATACATCCACTCATAATGTAACCATATAGAAATGATCAACTCTTTCACTTTTTTTTTCAATTCAATTTGAAATTGTCAGTAGCAATTTTACTGTATGAAACCATTTCAATAGTTTTAATATTAAATATGGGGTGATAATAAGGAAGGGAAGAAAAAAAAATAAAGCACAATACAACTGTGGAAAGTAATGGTATCTTCAATATTTAGCCCATGTTTTAGCTGTAATGAAGACATTCTATTAAGAATCAAAAGCGAGAGAGTTAAGTAATAAAAAATTGTCAGCTCACTGAATTTTCAGCTTTCTGTTCTTGGTTGACCTGGAAAAGAAATAAGGGAGTGGGTGACTTGTTAAGAAATTTATTTGTAATGCAGTGTGACATGCAAAATAGAAGCTTTAATTTTCTGACAGCAGTTTGCAGTATTCACTTTTGTGTTCGATAAAAGTCTTAAAGTACATTTAGATTTAGAGAAATAATGACTGTTTGGTTATTCAGTATTAGTAATTTTAGTAATTAGGTAATTTTATTTGACATGAATATTGCAAAAAGGTTACAGTCGCTTAATCCTAGTCTTATCCATCACCAGACCATGTTGCTTATACTTGCAGAAACCAAAGGCACATATTCACCTGTCTCATATTCAATGGCCCAGAAGACTGCTTTACTTGTCAGCTATACAAAGGGAAAAAAAACATGTTTGGGAGACCTTGATGTATCCATGAAGAGATGCATAAAAGGAAAATGTCAAGTTACAGTATGTTTCCACCCAGAGAACCTTACTGTAAGTAAGCCTGGGGGATCAATAACTGCTGATCCTTAACTACTCTCCTTTATGTGCTACCACCCATTAAAATACCATATTTATTAATCACATACAATTACTGTATTTATTAGTCATAGACCAACACCCTTCCATGTGTTGTCTGGTTAAGTAAGAGAGACTGGCAAGTATAAAGCAATTAAATGAAGAAGGTGGATGTAACCTGCATGGAATGGCTGCAAATAATATAAAAGTAACACTAAACTAAGATTGTTTGATCTTAAAAGGATTTGTTGCTTTTGTTGCTTCAACACTTAAATATTGAAGGATGTGTCAAACATGAAAAATGCATACCTATGATATTCAGGTTGTGTGTGAAGATCTTAAATTATAATATTTTTATGTTTTAATTCTACTTATCATCGTCTGGGTACATTTACAGGTAGAAGGTGGGAATGTATCCTGAACAGAGGGTCAGTCTGTTAGAGAGTGCGTGTGCCTGGCTGGAAGGCACTGTCGGGACATGAACCTGAATCTTAGGCCACTGCATACCTGAAAGTGGGGTCTGAGCGTCTAAGAGGTTAAGTGAAAATGCTTCTATCCTGCATTTTTCTCAAATGAATTACATGTCTATCATTACAAGTCACATCATCTGCATAGAAATTTGAGCGAAATGTTAAAATCTCCTAAATAATGTTAATTTAATACATTTCAGTGTTTTGGTATGTAATGGCATTGTGCTGGCAAGGACTCCCAAATCTGGTGATCCATTATTTCCCAGTATGATTTTACAATAGAGCATCTTTTGGTCTTACTAAACTTTCTCCGTATTTAAGTGCCTTCACAAATGTTTGTTGGGGTTTAGGACAGGTAATTGTAGAGGAACGACCATAACAATCAGCAGTCCTTGATCATCTTTGGTCTTCAAGTAGTTATTGCAAAGTTCTGAGGTGATTTGTGACTATCCTGTGGCAGCATGAATCATTATAGCCTTCTAAAGTTATCAATAATAATATTTAATCTCAAGAATAATGAAATCAAATATACAGCTTACACTAAATCAAATATATAACTCAATTGAAGTCATAATGCCCATAATCACACAAATCCTTAGCCAGGATTCTGCAATCATACATATACAATATGAAAATATTCAGTATAATACTGTACTAAACAATACAGTAATTCTTATCTTTGTATTGTGTATAAAATTGACTGAAAACAAAAACAAGTGGAGCGCTACTATTTCTGCTTTTCAAGATTCTCTTTTCTGTTAGCATATGTTAAAATGGTTTGCTCTTTCCAATTTTCTGTCATTCAGACATGAATCAGATTGATTTAGGACAGATTTTTTTTTATTATTATAATTCTTAACACCCCGGCCATTTTTTTTTTAATGGTGTTGAATGGATGGACATTAAACTTAACAGTACTGCTACAAAAGCAGTTGCTAATCTTGTGAGCAATTGGACCTACTATCTATTTAACTATCTATTTAATTTATGAGGTCACAAATACCTCATAAACACTGATCTCCTCCTCTTACTCTTCTCCTCTGAGACCTGTACAAACACAGCAAGCCCTACAAAGACATCATTTAAAGCAAAACAGCCTTAAAGTGTTCGTTTAATTTATATTTGCAGCAAAGGACAGAATAAAGAATAAAGTTGGTACAGAAAGGACATGCAATAGTTAATGTGTCGGGTAACTTTATGACGAAACGAGTATGACGAAAGTATGCAAATCACTCACTCACTGTCATATTTTCTTGATCCTGGACAGTGCATATAGGGCAGTATAGGGCGCAAGGCAGGAATAACCCTAGATGGCGCCAATCCGTCATCGGCCATATGCACTCACACACTCACTCTCACTCACACACTAGGGGAACTTTAAAGACATTAGTTAACCTAAATTCACATTATTAATACAGATTAACTTTTTTAGCTTTAGTTTTATATCGTGCAGTTAGTTTAACTAGTGCAAGTGTTTCGTTTAGTTTATATACTTAAGCATATAATTAAACTTTATAAAGACGTTTTACCATGAATACATTATGTTTGGCGGTCTCCATCTACAGTGAATTAGTTCAGTCATGACCAAGTCTTGCTGTTCAGTGGTGATGATCATTTAACATGTTAAAATGAATATGTTCAAGTCAAGTCAAGCTTTTTGTCATTTCAACCATATACAGTGGAGTACAGTATGCAGTGAAATGACATAATGTTCCTCCAGGACAAAGGTGCTACAAAAAACAATAGAGTACACAATACAACGTAAGCGCACGTGTTCAGTAGCATGTGCCTTGACGCAATACAATTCACAATAAATACGCAAGACAATATACTATAAATACACGAGAACAATCAAAGACAATCAACAATAAACACAGGGAGGGGAACAGTGCAGTTAGTTCCCTAAGTAGTGGGAGCAGTAAGGTGCCCTTGGAGTAAGTGTCAATTGTAAACATTATACACTGTGAATACTATAATCTGAATATTAGCAGTAGTATTAATGTTACCCAGTTGGTTTAACATTAGCAGTAGATGTTTGGACAGTTTTTAAAAGGTGATGATGTGTGTGCGTGTGTGTGTGTGTGTGCGTGCGTGTGTGCGTGCATGTGTGTGTGTTCAGTCCAGTCATTGATTTGACCATTTGTTCATACCAGACTCTGGTTGTTGTGAGTGCCCAGATGCTTCGGTACAATATTGTTCAGGTGGGTGAGTGCCAGGTGAAGGGTGGTGGATATTGCGTCGTCCGTCATGACAAGCCTCTCGAAACACTTCATAATGATGAAAATTTCTTTGGTACAGGTAAGATGGTGGTTGCCTTGAGACACGTTGGGATGGTGACACTGCTCAGGGAGATGTTGAAGATGTTGGTAAAGACATTTGTCAGCTGGTTTGCACATTCTCTGAGCACTCTACCAGGAATGCTGTTGGGTCCAGCAGCTTTCCATCGGGTAACACTGAGTAGAGTTTTTCACCCATCTGTTGCTGTAAGGCACAACACCTGATCATTGGAAGGGGGATGGCCTCCTCTCTTGCCACGCCATTCCGCGCCTCGAACCGAGCGTAGAAATTGTTCAGTGCATCAGGAAAGTAGGCATCACTATCGCAGGCAGGTGGTGTTGTCCTGTAGTTGGTGTGTCACCTCTGTCCCTGTGGCCGTGGCTGTGGACACTTTGGCAGTGTGTGCGCTTTGCCTTTCTATTGACATGGGATAGATGTTATCAGGTAGGTTACTAATCATTTATGAAACGTGTGTGTCACTACATTAGTCTACTGTATATGAAGTGAGACAAAGCTTTACCACGCTACAAATATCAGTAATGTTTCAGTATCAATTACAAATGATTCAATAACTTAATATTTGTACATGTACTATTTGACACAATGAAGAGCCATTATTTACTTCTTTTGTTGTCACTGAGTACTAAGAATTATGAAAAGTAAATTTTACTCATTGGCTTTTTTTTAATCAATGCATTTTATAACAGGTTTAAATCATTTGTCCCAACACGCAACACAAAAAAAATCTGGATTTCAAAGGTTTTCGTGTTCGTTCTGTGTTTAGTTCTTTGTCCAACAGCGCTATCTAATGTAATAGATTGCATACTGCATCGACGTTTACTTTGAGACTACAGGGTGAGTCAAAAGACACCATTTTAAAGGGAAAATGACATGTCTGAATACGTCAGCAGATAATTGTTGAGCCCAGGAAAACTACCATGTGAAATATTGCTGTAGAACTGGGAAGTTTCTAAATTACCATCAAAATCCATAGAAGATCTGTGAACATGAAGTGGCCAAATTACCATCAAAACTCCACAGTTTAACTGTGAACTTTATGGTCAAACTGTGAAAGTTCACATTGTCACACTGTCAAGCAATTTACAGTTTTACGATCTCACAGTATATTTATTTCTGGGGAGCGGGTCTATCTGTCAGAGATCTTAAAAGCTGCCATATTGGATCAAGGGCAATGATTTCCAATTGGAATTTGGTCATGTAGTATGTCAAAGAAGACGCTGTCTCAGAAATCGATTGCCACAATCAGATTTGCAATATCTCTTGTGGTTCAAAGGTTAGCAACACAGAAAATTCTAAGCTTTTGTTGTTTCTCACAGGTAACTGAAGATGGACCTGACTATTCTGATGTCCGGGGAATGCAGATGCTGTATCATAACTACAGACTTCAACAACAGACAACCAGAAAGACCACCATTATCGCACAGCACTGTTGCAGCCCTCATGTTCGAATACAGAGAAACTGGGGCTGTGTACGACAAATCACGTCATGGTCATCTGAAGACCGATACTGACGAAGAAACCTCGACAATGGTTTTGGCAACCTTTGCTAAATGTTCACTACAGAGCATAAAAGTAATGAACCTACAAAAAGGAATGAACCAAAAAGCAGTGGTACCAGTTCAAATTGTTTTTTAATCTAATTGTTTCAGCAAACTAAAACTTTCCGTAAAATCAGTAAATACATCAAAGTTTTATAATGGAAATAGCTATTTATAGCCTCTGGATCAGTTCTAACCTCCTTAAACCAACTTGGACCAACATGAAAATATGACTTTGCTAACTGTGGGAGTAGAAATTCTATTCACTGTTTACTATTAATTGTGAACCAAGAATAATGAGCATTAATGTTAATGTAATAAAGAGGGTTCTGGCTTAGCTATTAAATATATCCATGTAACCTTATGACTCTTAGAGCTCTGGTGTGATTCAGTAAAGAGCAGAGTGTTCTTTCAAAGTTAGATGCATAATTGAAAAAGGAACAGATACATGGGAACAGGTTATCTTTGGGTAGCATGAGCTGAGTGGTTTTAGGATGTGTTGACATATTTTATATCATCCTGCTATTTTCTGTACGCCTTGCTACAAAAACCGTTATTTAACCTAAGCTTTTTTTCTCTCTCAATCTGTTTTCTACCTTATTCCTAGTCACGTGCTGTCTAGTATAAAAGCAGATGAGCATTACGCAGATGAGGGTCTCTAAATCCGCTTGCATACAACCCTCTTAGTGATCTGTATATGAGCTGATATTTGAAGAGAATAAAAAGAGAACTTATACTCTCATCTGAGTGCTCCTGTGTTTTTAATTTGAGGCTCCCCTCGTGTTATCCAGAATTTTCACAACACTAACCTTTCAGCGTACCGGGTAATCTGTCTATGGTTGATTCTTGGCTTGTGCAATCTGATGCTGGTCATCCATGGCCCAGAATTGCATTAAGTGGGAATGGAACATTACTAAATGAATAATTGAAAGGCTTCAGATTGAAGGGTAGATGAAGGGCTTCATCTACCCAAATATTTAGTGTCCAGTACTGTTTTCTAGGTAAGTACCATAGTCCTTTAAAGTCTGCAAACCCTTTAAAATTTCTACATAAATAAAATCTAAAACTGATTTTCATGCAAGTACTACAAGTGGATAAAGAGAACCCAAATCAATAAATGAGACAATCACTTATTTATTAGGGAAATATTCCAGCGTTATGTATCTGTGAGTGATAAGATTAACGGTAAATTGAAGGTGACTTTCGAGTTATTTTTAATCAATGGTATAAAAAACAGGCATGAGTGTCATTTAAAGCGGGATCAGGTAACTTTATGATGGGGTCTAGGTGTCTGAACTTCAAAACAAGTTTGAAAAGTATATCATGGAATGAACGAAAACCTCTAGCTACTTGGTTGAGCAACACATGTCACTTCAAAAGCAGGGTGTGTAATAGTTCATGAAGTCACTAATTAAACCAAGGTATCTACTAAGCAACTAAAGGCTTATTTCACACTGTTTAATTCTAACGTTCAAGAGTCCTCTATGAGGACAACACTTTTATGGAAAGGTTTAGTTGCAGTTATTGCTCCCCATGGGAAAGCAAAGGTTCACATACTTTTAATACTCATATACACTCACTGGTCACTTTACTAGTTACACCTGTTCAACTGCTCGTTAATGCAAATAGCTAAGCAATGTGTCAGCTGAATTTCAAATTGAGTATCAGAATGATGATTTAAGTGACTGTGAACATGGCATGGTTTGAGTATTTTGTAAACTGATAATCTACTGGGAATTCACACACAGACATCTCTATGCTTTACATAGAATGGCCTGTTGGTGTTGGTGGGGTGGGGGGTATTTTCTTGAGACATTTTGGGCCTGCAATACCAACCGAGCATTGTTTAATGCCACAGAATAATTGTGTATTATTGCTGACCGTGTCCACTGCTGTATGGCCACAGTCTATCATCTTCTGATGGTCCAGAGTAATAACACACCAAGTCAGAAAGCCTAAATCGCCTCAGACTGGTTTCTTGAACATGACAATGAGTTGACTGTACTCAAATAACCTCCACAGTTATCGGACCTCCATCCAATAGAGCACTTTTGGGACGTGGGAATGGGAGATTCGCCTCAAAAATGAATGTCCAACAAATTTGCATTAAGTCATCATGTGAATATGGATCAAAATCTCAGAGGAATGTTTCCAGCAAAGTGCAAGGTGTACCCTATACTAGCAAGGTACTAGCACGGTATATGCAATAAAGTGGCATGTGAGTGTATATGTAATATTGGACAATTTAATATAGTTCAATAAATAAATGACCAAATATATGTTTCTGTCTCGTTTGTTCAGCTGGGTTATCTTTACCTGCTTTTAGGAACTCTGGGAAGCCAGATGATGCTTTATCTGATAAGTATCCAAATATATAATTAAATATGTGATATATACTGTATATGTGTGCGTGTGTGTGTGTGTGTATACATTGTGCTTTAATAAATATTTGGGTAAATTAAGCCCTGTTTCAATATTCCTGTCTACAGTATAAGGGTCATTTCTACTATTCGGTGCTTTCTTCAAAAAATGCAAAACTTTTCATGATTTTATCATTTTATATGAAAGAGGGCTTAGGATATTATACTTATATACATAATTTTTACCAAATTCTTTGCACATGACTTAGGACAAATGTTCCCCTCCGTTACAGGACATTCTTGTCTCTATTAATACGTGTTCTGAATGCACAGTTATTGTAGTATTTACATTTTCTAAGAGCTTAAATGTCCCTCACTTTATTCTGCAAAGTATAATATAAT
>JAUZST010022631.1:0-31831 GCA_034779995.1 Parotocinclus haroldoi
TATATATGTATATATGTGTATATGTATATATGTGTATATGTATATATGTGTATATTAATTGTAATTGAGGTAAAATGTATAATTAAACATTTGTAAAATTGTAAAATGTATGTATCTTTTGATTCCCCCTGACATGCTTTGTCATATAAATATGTTTAGCTGTTAAAACTGGGGCCTTTTTATGAAGAATTATGCATAGTCTTATGATTTTAAAACCCCACGATAAAGAAACACAAAGAAAGTATGGGAAAAGTATTACTTACAGTATTATTACAGATTACAAAAAATGCAAAAAAGTACAACTATCAAGGGCAAAATTATGCCACCTAAAGTTTCTGAATGTTGGTTTTCAAAAATGGTGGTTCACCCAGTTAACCAAATAATAACATGCCTACAAAAACCCTGGAACATAAAGACAAAATATAGAGAAAACAAGAAAATCTAAAAACTGTGTGTTTAAACTTAAAAGCTATCTCTCTAATGCATACACATAATTCGTCTTTGAAATCTTATGATTATGAATGAGATGTTATTTGGATAATACGTAGTAGCTAACCCCACATAGTTAATGAGGGTAGAACACAAACACTAAATCACTCAAAAACACGAATTGGAACAGAAATGTCTTCTAATCTTTCAGTGGTTCATTTTTAAAGTATGGTATGTTGAATTATATTACTAAGCTTATGTCAGCAGTCTAAGAGCAGGAGTACAAGCTTTCTTTAGGACAAAAGGTGGATTAATGGTGTATCTTGTATTTGAAACAATGTGTCTTAAAAATGTACTCAAACCGTTGCAGTAGTGAATGTAATAGGCAAATGACATTATTCTCTCCTGAATTCTGTCTGCAGTCTTACATGCACTCTATTTCTACTACAGCAACTTATTCCCTATGTGGAGGATGACAGCTCGAAGCTGGACGAACGTGCAGCCAGTCAGATACGCTCGGCCACTGAGGAGCGAAGAGAAGTGCTGGAGGTCAACAAGGTCAGTACAGTCCCTTTATATTGTATTTCAAATAAACACATTTTCAGGGTTATATTTGGAGCATAACATTTGGAGTCTATTTTTACATCTGTATCTTTCAGTTTGCAAGTAGTATTGAGTTCTTCCACATTCATATGGCCAAATTAGTCTGTGATAATTTTTTGTTGGATTTTTACTGAATGCTTTTGAGTAAGATCTAGTCCCACCCAATACAAAGAATACATGCTATACCACACTGTTCAATAGAAAAAAATCACTGACCAGTGAATTCCTATGTGGAACAACTCTACAGTTACCATGGAGCACCAGAAATCCACATTGTAGTGCACTGGTGTAGTTTACAAAACGTTATATTAATCAAATCTGGGAATGATGAGACCTTGGATCTGAGCAGCTTCTCTGTTCAGAAAAAGATGACTTTGTCTGATGTTACGCAGAAGAAATATACAAGAACAAAAGTTGATGTAATGCCGTTAGGAAAATGAAGGTTTTGTCCAAAATTACATCAATCCTTTATGCCATGTTGACTAGATTGACAGTTACATTGTCTGAGGAATCCAGTGTCGTTGCCAGGACGTAGCTGGGAAGTCCCATTGAGAGTCAGAATGAAAGAACCAGTTAGTATAATGAAGTCAGGTTTGTTGAGTGCAGAATGACAGTTCCGGTGCTCTGGGGCTGAAATAGCTCCACACCAGCAAATCTATGTGTAAAGGCAAGCTGGGTAAGGTCACATCTATGCAAGACATCTATAACCATAAAGTAGCAAGGATGGTTATCCTCTAGAAACTCGGCATTAGTTGTTGGCAGCACTGTCAACCTGCCCACAGGTACACTTGCTTGTGCAAATGAATATTTGTGCTGAGAGGCTGAGTCAGAGGGGCTGCTGCTCTAACAAGATAACCTTGAAATACTTTATATGTGATTAGCTTATTAGCCGGCAGCCTATTGTGAATATATGTGGGACCTCAGTAAGGCCTGTCGATGAGTGCTAATTAGTCATTAATGGGTGCTAGCAATACTCATATCACTGTAACTTTCCCAGTTGAAACATCGAGTGCTGACTGCTATTAGGTACCGGGATAAAGCTTGCAATAAATATATCTCTTTTTTATTTTTACAAATAACACTCCTAGCAACCAAAATCAACATCAGCAGGGCAAGCTACTTGCTTATCTGAGCATTGTATTGTTGTATAGCAGGTAGCCACACATATTTTCAGTTTGCACAATTATGTTGTTATTGTTTGTGTTAGAGTACTGGAGTGGTGACAGGGAAACTATAGAATTAATGTATAGTCTATATGATCTACACCGCTCATTGTTCAATTTTGCTATTTTGTAAAAACCTGATAGATATTGTAGGCACAAAACCATTAAATAAACTTAAATGTCTTATCAAGTTAGGGCCCGAGCCTTTGAATTCAAGGGTTGTTCCCTATCAGAAAATCAGATATTTTACAAGAACGGTGAGCATAAGCACACTGTGTCAGGTACAAAGATTTAGCACAGTTCCCTGGGCTTTTAATAAAATGTTCATGACGTGCTTTGATATACAATTGCCAAAACAAACAAACAACAAACCACAAAAGGATCCCAGCACCCTTTCCATTTTTTCTATCCATTTCTTTTCAGAATGATCAGTTTTGAGTGCCTGTTTCTTTAAGTGATAATGAGCCACTGTTCACCCTCCAGTCTTTCAGGGATTCACAGCAGGACATATACATCCTGTGAATAAAATGAACCGCAAGATACCCTCTGGAGATGTCTTAGACTCTCATTTTGTCATCCATTCAGCTACCAAACTAATAGCATTAACATTGTGGATCCTGTAGAAAGTAATGCCAGTAACATTCTAGAAATCTTCTGTCACAGCAGTTCACATTAGCTAATGATAAGTGGCCAAAACACACATATATCATAGCTAAATTTTAAATGGAGATTTTATAATTAATCCCTATATTATGGTAATAGAGTTACTGCTATGATTGCACATGTGCAAATATTACATGCTACACTGATCAAAAATATGAAGGGACTTCATACACTTAAACAACACAATATAACTCCAAGTCATCCAGTATGGCACATCAATGTGAGCTGTGGCAAGAAGGTTTGCTGTGTCTGTCAGCACAGTGTCCAGAGCGTGGAGGAGATTCCAGGAGACAGGCCAGTACACCAGGAGGGCAACAACCCAGAATCAGGACCACTACCTGCTCCTTTGTGCAAGGAGGAACAGGAGGAGCGGTGCCAGAGCCCTGCAAACTGACCTCCAGCAGGCTAACTAATACCCATGTTTCTGCTCAAACTGTCAGAAACCGACTCCATGAGGATGGTATGAGGGCTCAACATCCACAAGTGGGACTTGTGCTCACAGCCCAACACCGTGCAGGATGTTAGGCATTTGCCAGAGAACACTGACAGACGTGGGAGAATCTGGAGACGCCGTGGAGAATGTTCTGGGTCAGTAATGGTGTGGGGAGGCATTCCTGTGCAGCCCTCCATGTGCTAGCCAGAGGCACCCTGACTGCTATTAGGTACCGGGATAAGATCCTCAGAGCTGTTGTAAGTCCATACGCTGGTGCAGTGGGTCCTGGGTTCCTTCTGATGCATGACAATGCTAGGCCTCATATGGCTGAAGTGTCAGCAGTTGGTTCATGATGATCCCCAGACCTGAATCCAATTGAGCACATCCGGGACATTATGTATCGTTCCATCCACCAATGCCATATTGCAGCACAGACCAGGAGTTGACTGATGCTTTAATCCAGGTCTGGGAGGAGATCCCTCGGCGAACATACGCCACCTCATCAGGAGCATGCCCAGGCACTGTAGGGAGGTCATACAGGCACGTGGAGGCCACACACTACTAAGCCTCAATTTGACTTGTATTGGGGAATTTCTACTGAAGTTGGATCAGCCTGTAATTTGATTTTCCACTTTGATTTTGAGTATGATTCCAGATCCAGAACTCCATGGGATACTAATTTTAATTGACAATAATTATTTTTGTTATTTTGTTCTAAACGCATTCCACTATGTAATGAATTAAGATTTTCAACTGGAATATTTCATTAATTGAAATCTAGGATGTGTTATTTTAGTGTTCCCTTTATTTTTTTTAGCAGTGTATATGCCAGTATGTTAACCTGCATTAGGTATTACACACTATGCTATTGTTGGCAAATCAGTTTGCTTATCGATTATACTGTATATCACAGTCCAGTTTGGAATCTGCCTTCTGTATCTGGGGTGTTGCCATTAAATAGATTTTTATCCACTCAGCTCTTTTGTCCTCTGAAGCCTAGGGGCTGATGTAGCGATTTGTGCTGGTGTCTGAAGCCAGCAATAGCAATTTCTGGGCTCTTGTGAGAACAAAATGGTTCCATTTCACAAACATATTTCACAAGCAGTACACATTGCTAGTACTGGGCCGTAACTACTTTTGCCTTAAGATCTACCTTAATTAGAAGGCGTAGATTCAAGAAGGTAAATATGTAAATATTCATGTCCCTTTCCACCACATCCCGGAAGTGCTCTATTGGATAGCGATCTGGTGAATGTGGAGGCCATTTGATTAGAGTGAACGTATTGTCATGTTCAAGAAAACAGTTTGAGATTTTTTGTGAAAGGTTATCCTGTTGGATTTTCTGTTGTACAGTTTTGGTGTGCCAGTGCACATTATATACTCTAGTGTTCTTAGCTGAAGATGCGATAGAGTGGCACCCAGTGTAAGCTTTTGCTTCTGTAGCCCATCTGCTTCATGGTTTGACATGTTGTGCATTCAGAGATGCAGTTCTGCATACTTCGGTTGCAACAGGTGATTATATGAGTTACTGCTGATTTTCTATTAGCTTAAGGTAGTCTGTCCAGTCTCTTCTGAACTCTGAGAACTGCTACTCTCTGGATATTCTCTTTTTCTAACTATTTATGATTTAGTGTTGTGTTCCTATTGTGTTGTGTAACTCTCCAGGCAGACCATTCTCAGCACAGCACAGCACATGCACAATAACTGCATAAATTTCCTCTTAAACCTTTTTGCTACTGTATACACCGCTCAGTCAGAACACTAAAACCTCCCAGTCCGTAACAATGTTTAGGTGGATAAATGCCCAGACTCTCAGCTGATCATTACCACAGCATCATGCTCGCCCCCATCAGCTTGTCTTCTTCCTACAGTGTACAATTATGTGCATGTTCCATCCATGTGTAGGAACATAAAATGCGACTCGTTGGACCAGATGACTTTCTCCCAGTATCCAATGCATGAGCTTTTGATGGTGGACAGAGGTTAACATAAGCTACAACATTGATCTGTAAGTAGGCATCCTCATACTCAGCAACAGGACTGCGACACAATTCTCTCATTACCAAAATTTCTTTGCTTCTGTCTGTTTGAACCAGATAGGATGAGCTGTTGCTCTTGTACATTCATGAGCTTTGTCACTGCTACACATGACCCTGTCACTGCCTTGTAGTTCATACCTACTTCGGTACCACCATTGGTAGGTACTCCCTGCTGTTGACTGGGAGCATCCTACAAGCCTTTTTGGTAAAGAGAGGCTCTGGCAAAGTCATTCGGCATTAGTGATTTGTCCTTTATTTAAGTTTATCTCTACTTGGCTCATAATCTCTGAATGTTTCTCCCAAATCCAACAAGTCTTCGACTGTTAACTCATTATTTAATACATCCCAAAGATTAACATCTGATGTTGTACAACGAGTTAATCGGCATTTATTTTTTATTCAGTATGTGTATGGTTAATATTTTGGCTTTTTGGTGTATAATGTTGCAGAGGATACGAAAGTCAAATGGATTTCTTTTTGTCATCTTCCTGGCTGTGCTGAACTGCCACTTTCATTTGACATTGACTTAGACAAAGCACCAGCTTCAAATGCTCTGTTAGACGTGAATAACACAGTTGCAAAAGAGGATGTGGAAGTCTGAGTAGGCCAGTGTCACTTACACCGCATACTGTCAAGCAATTCCAATTCCAAGCCATTGTGGTTTAATGACCTCGCTCAAGGATCCAACACCGGCAGCTTGGCAGATGTGGGATATGAATCCTCGACCTTCTGCTAGGCCGCTACAGTCCCAGCACAATGTGGGACGCACATTTCGGTCATTTCTTTGCAACTTCCTCAAATAAGCTTGTGCTCCTCAGCTAAGTGTGGAGGGAATGCTTGATGGGTGTTTGGATGGGATACTCCAAATAAAGCACATATCGTTTGGGTCGTTTTTATACATAAACATATGTAAATAAATAATAAATAAAACGTATGTATTTTTTTTCACAGAAATTAGTCTAATTTAAGTTGCTAAACACTTTATATGTACTGTATTGTACAGGGTGCAAAGGATGTCTTGCTTAAACATTGTGCATACGTGCATTGATGTTTGTAGTGTCACCCACAGGGCTCAGTGTAATGGGGTGAAACGTTGGCTCCTTGTGCTGCATACAAATCTGAAACCAGTCTCATACATTGATTGATATGTAATAGATTTATTAAAGTGAGACTTACTTTGTAAACACCCTTCATGTAGAAAGACATTGCATGACCAATCAGTTGTGTAGATATAATTCTGCACTGACTTTTAACACGCTTTAGCACCACTTGGCCATACATTTTCTTTGATGATATTTGTTAAGTTCCAGAAAGAAATGTGGACTGTGATTTTTGACCATTTTAGGTGCAGCATGGCTTTGAATGATGGTCCTGTCCTTGTTATCAGTCGATTGGGGGTAATTGTTAGTCAGGAACTTGCTGATATATGACTCTACAGTCCAGTAAGCAACAAAACAGCCTTCGTCGCTGTCACCATTCTCATCTTTTCGCACACAGACGGAGCCAGGCATGTGTGTCCATTTCCAAGTTTTTCACATTATCAGTATTAAGGTGAGTGTGATTTGTGCGGTCCATGTGCTTTGTCACATTTTTCACTTGCGGCCTCAGTAGCTTAATTGTGCCCATTCATCTCTGTCTCACCTAAAAGAGCTCTTGCATTTTCCTTGAGTTAATATGGGAGCAGCCACATAAAATGCTGAACACAAATAATTCTGATCTAATCTACAGCAGCAAATTAGTTCATTATTGGCCTCCTGGCAATTTATAACACCACCTGATCTTTGTGATGCCAAACCTGACTGGTGTGGCCTTCTCCAAACCTTTACACATTAACCAAGCTCATTGGGAGTATTTGTGAGGCCCAGTGGGATGGCTTGCTGATGCTGTGGCGGTGGCATACCATCTTTCATCAGTGAAGGTGGTTTGATGTAATATCTCTGTAAGTGTGAATAAAGTCCTGTCACAGCCCATTAAGGCGGCCTTTAAGAGATCACAGCTCTTAGTAAATCTCTTTGCTCTGCACACTCCCCCTCAGTACCTCCCCCTGCCCCCATATATTTGAATACATTGTTAATTACCATGCCTGTCCTCTTTATTAAAACGAGAAAGCGAGATGATAGAAGAGAATATTTGTAAATTCAAATAGGACTCTTGGAACTGCTGGCGAACACATAATGAGCTGGGGCTCTGGCAGCAGTGACTGCAGCTCTTATCGTGTATGTGTGTGTGGGTGTGTGTGTGGGGGGGGGCAGTGGCTGGGTGATGTTGGGCCGATAAACAAAGCTAACTTGTCGCAGCGCATACACATACATGTTTCTTGTACTTGCAGTACAGTGTAGGAGGTACCTGACTCTACGCAATTAGTCAGGTAATATATTGACTATTAGAGTTGGCTTGCTGAACTGAGCCTATTTTAATAGGACTTTTAGCAATTTTAATAAGCACTTCATGTACTAATTTTTCATATTCTTTATTATGTATTTTTTAGTTGATGTTAAAGGAGAATATTGATTCATACAATGAAGAGAATGCACACACACACACACACACAAAGGCTGCCGTTGTTGAGGCTTCTTCATTGGTTGCGGTCTTCGGACAACCACTAAGTGGCTTGTTGTGCACAGTCTCAGTTTCTTTGAATGTGGCTATAAGGGATGCAACAGTGCTGTGTGAAATTTCTGGTCTTTCTTTGTGTTGGTTGTTGAAGTCTGTGGCTATGATACAGTAGCTGTGTTCCCTGGAAATTAGAATCACCAATTCCATCTTCGGTTACCTCTGACAAACAACAAAAGCTTTTAACTATCTGTGTGTAATTTTTGAACCAGATAAAATCTGATTGCGGAAATTGATTTTCGAGACAATTCTGGTCCACTTTGATATGCTAAATAACCTCCTTCCCATTGGAAGAACTTGCCCTTGATCCAATATGATGACTATGTTATGACATGCAATGGCATAATTACCCATTACTTGCCGGGTTATTCAGATGTCGTTTTCCATTTTGTTTTTGTTTCATGGTGTTGTTTGTGTTTGTGTGTGTATACTGTATATACACTGTTTACAAAAATTAGGAGATATTAGGTATGTATATATGTTTGCATGCTTCATGTTTGTCATTCACTCCACTTATTATTTCTGAAATAAGAAAAAGAAAAACAACAAAGACAAAATTCATATGCTTGGATAGAATCATTAATGATCTTATTGTATTCTAAACTCTAAAATTCCTCTGACTGGACAATGTCATTTAACACAGAGAGGCTTGCCATTCTTCTTGTACAGGGAGCAGGGCCAATTGAACTTCTGGCCATGGATGTCTGTGGTGCTTAAATCAGAGCTCACAATTTACTGATAATATGGTGCATGCTTAAATCATTGCACAACTCCCCGACCGTATCACATTTTGATGGATGGTATAGAGGGTAACATAAGATTAAATTCTATAACCTATGTAGAAGCTGTTGCACGCATACAGGCACAGATCTTTCTCCCTATGCCAGATAAGTGATCTTTGACAGCAAGGGAAGCACAGCTGGTTGGGACTGCTTTTACAAGAAATGCCATGCTGCTTTACAAAGCCGTCCTTCTGCTAAACATTTGAACTGGTCCTGAAATGAAGCAGTGTCTGGTTAAATAGCATCTACAATGACTCTAATAGAACCTTTTTTTTCTTGTTTCACTCTTTCTTTCTTGTTTGTTTTGATTGCATCAGCCCATGCCACAGGCAGAGCCTGTCTCTCCTAAGCCCCCATTCCTCCCACTCTCAGTGCTCTTTGCTGCTATTACTACACCTTGATCCCTGATATACTGGGAAAGCATCAGCACGTTTCATGTTAGTCTGATGAAAGTGGACTGCCTTATACCAACAATCAGTCACCATTCTTTTAACTGCAACCATAAATGCTGATTTGAAAATGGGTGAACTTTTCATCAACTACATATAAAACAAACAAAAAAGATAAATAACTCATTTATAGCCTCAGCTGGACAAGTTAGTTCTGTTACGTTAGGTTGTGAATTTCCAGCATGTATCAGCAATTAATTTGTGAGATTTTTCAAAGCAATGTGGAATTAGTAATGTACCATAGAGGTCCAATGAGAGTTGCTTAAATGGTAGGTCCAGTCTTCATAAAAAAGGACATTGTAATACATTCTAACACTTTGTGTTAGACTAAGTTATATGGTGATTTATACTACCTGACGAAAGAAAAAATGTCTTATAATTTTTCTCTTTTGCAAATATATGCTATACAGCAGTCTTTTTGCTATTTGGGTGACAAACAACCTGGAGGAGAGTAAACTCAGGAGTAACCCCTCATAACAGGGTAATTTTAAACATGATAAACCAGAAAGCACAAAACAAGGAGCTCATACCAAATAGAGCATGTCATGGACATGGTTTTGGTATGAAATATCTGTCATAGATAAAAAATAAGTGTACTTTGCAAGCTATGATGCAGATCAGTTTCCAAGCCAGACAAAAACGCAACTAACCTCTTTAACTACCATTGCACAGATGTATTAGAGATGCACCAATTGATCAGTCAGTAAATAGAATCTGACATTTTTTTTTTGATCATGTGAATTCCGGTGGTTAAATCGTATAACCGATCTACAGCACTTTTATTAATGCTAATTTAGAATTCAGTAAAATTGAAATCCCAGCTCAATGTGTTTGTTTATAATGAGACCGGTGCTAACGCATCTTCATGATACGAAAGTATTATACTTCAGTTGTGTTTTGAGTGGTACTTGGTGAAATACATAGCAGAAAGGAAACCAACACATATGTAAGAAGCTTAATGAGTAGGGATGTGTTATGACACAGCCATGTATTCAGTGTGGAAGCTCTTCAGAGCGTGCAGCTTTCAATATACATGCATAGCAAAAGTAAGCCATGGAGGTACTACTCCGTTAAGAACAACGAATTCAGAAAGACATTTAAAACAGCATCACCCCACTGAATGTGTGGAATTTGACGAAACTAAGAAAGGTAGAGAGGTTGAAGCTATAGCTAGCAAGAACCAGGCATAAACCAGCAGCTCCTGCTATCTTTTTTTTGGCACTGAAAGTTGCCTTTATTGTGAAAGTTGATCAAAAATATTTCTGTATGCTGTCATTTATAGACAGAAAGAAAATCTAAAATGGCTGTTAATCAGTTAAAAAAATGTAATTGGAATCGGCAAAGAAATTGCACCGTGTGTGTATATTAGTATTTTATTATATACTTATTTTTTACACAGTTTCTAAATAAAAGAACAAAAATATGATTAAATATGAGATTAATAGTAAATTAGTAGTTTTTAGTAGCTCATTTGTTGAGTGTATAATCAACATGTAATAAGAAATAGGTCTTTTATAGTCATTTTAATATGTTTACTGAATAAACAGTACATGTGCTATATCATGATATATATTGTTTATGGGACATAAAATGACCTATATCATAATAAAATTTCAAAATGTTTTAATTAAAATTTAAAACTAGCTCCCTGTGCAATGTAAAAAATGTCAACTTGATAAGCTATCTTTATTATGTATAGTGGGGTATATAAGTATTTGATTTGAAAGGTTATCCAATTTCGCAAGTTTAAAAAAAAAAGAAAAAAAAAAAGACATCTGTTCACACACACAATCAATTACACTCAATCATGCCCAATACCAAAGACCTGTAGCCCCATGCAGGATTTCACCTTGTGGGGTAAGGATGATTCTGAGTCAGGAATCAGCCCAGAGGGGTGAACTACACAGGAGGACCTGATCAATGATCTGAAGAGAGCTGGGATCGCAGTCTCAAAGATGACCGTTAGTAACAGACTACGCCGTCATGGATTAAAATGCTGCAGGGCACGCCAGGTCCCTCTGCTCACGCCAGCAAATGTCAAGGCCTGTTTGAAGTTCCAGTGATCATCTGGATTATATACAGGAGACATTGGAGAAGGTTGTGTGGTCAGATGGTATGACGTCCACTTGCTGTGTTTGGAGGAAGAAGGATGAGTACAACCCCAAAATCACCGAACCCAACTGTGAAGCATGGGGGTGGAAACAACATACTTTAGGTGTGCTTTTCTGCAGAGACGAAAGGGCACTGTATTGAAGGAAGGATGGATGGATGGGGTCATGTATCGTAAAATTTTGGCCAACCACTTCCTTCTCTTGACTTGGCCAACTTCACTTCCTTCGGAGCAACTAAGGAGAGACCTGAACCCAATAGGAAATCTTTGAAGGGAGCTGAAACTGTTGCCTAGCGACAGCACCAAAACCTGCAAGATCTGTATGGAGGAGTGGGCCTCCTCTGTCTGACCTCTGTAATTGCAAACAAAGGTTTCTGTACCAAATATTAACTGTTTTTCGATTATATCAAATACTTATTTCACACAATAAAATGCTAATTAATTATTTAAAAATCATACAATTGGTGGGAAAACTTGCAAAAGCAACAGTGTATCAAATACTTATTTTCCCCACTGTATCTTCATAAGAAGCCAGTTAAGCCACAATCTATGTTAACAACCATACTGTACCATGAATAATCCATAATGTATTGGGATTCCCAGCTTGTGGAAATCATTAGGCTGAAGAATTGCTTTGCATGGACATATACCAACTAGCAAGTATGTAGGATAAAATTTATAGGAAGTCCTATTATGCAAATGCTGTTCTGTGATGACATGGTCATATTGTTTATAATTTTATAAACTTGTCATCAGAGCTGGATGTGGGAACAAATCTGAAAACCAAATGAAGTAATAAATTATTAATAAGAAATTCGTGCTGGCAGACCATTGAAAAAGCTTTACAGATGCCCATCAAACATTTACATTTTTTCTCCCTGCTGAGCAAATATGTTTTGCTATGCCCTTGGATTATATTACATTTGTTGCTAATACAGCAGATGAAATGGCCATGGACCTGCAGTCTGACATATAACAGCTGCAAACCATGTTATCAAAAACAGTGCAATCAATATCATGGCCAGTAGGAGGGTGACCAGCATAGAGCTTGATTGAAAAAATGTTCAGGGACACAAAGCTGATCAATGGAGTGTGCAACATTGACACAGTACATCCCCAACAGAGTGGCTTCTTCCTGTTGCAGTCCAAAGAGATGCGAAATCAGAGAGTGATACAAGTATTTTTCCATCCTCTTTGGTAACCCTGTTAATAGCTAAATATTATTGCCTGTTATTTAATTAACCGATAATGTCCATTATTTACTGTAGAAAAAACATGGTTTTTTCCATATGCTTTATACTTACTTAAACCTAGAGGCTGTTCAGCTTTGTGCATTTTTGTAAATATTCTTAAGGAAAAGGGAAGGTACAGGGAGGTGCAGTGGTGGTATTAGTGAAGCTTTTCCCTCCCTCAAAAAACCTAATCCCTTCACCTCACTCAGAAACCTAGGTTTGTAATTCTCACTTCATCTGCAGGAACAAAGAACAACTGTAGCTGCTAGTGTTAGAGTGGATTAGCCAAGTTAAACTCAGTGTATAAACAGCATGTGCTAAAATATTTTTAAAATGTAGTTTTATGTATTTGGATTCCTTTAATGTGGCGGTTCTTTGTCAAGGGCAGGGGATTTCCATATGATTCTGTGGACTGTAAATGTGTTTGATTCTTGTATATGAATCTTGATTTCACAAATGGTTTAGGCTTCTAAACAAGAAAATAAATTCTGTTCTAAAAACGTTACAAGAAACTTAAAGGTTAAGATGATCAAGATTGTGATTATTACCTATTTATGTGATTATGTACCTATTTAAAGCATTTCTTTTTCCATTATAAATCCGCAGCATAAAAGTTGCAGCTTAAAAAACATATTTTGGTTAGAGTTTTAAAACAGAACTGTTTTTACAGATTTTTTTAATACTTTGTGTGACATTACTAGTATAACCAGGAGTCCTAGACCAACTTTGATCTTCAAAGTATTTGTTGCAAAGCTTTGTTGAGCGTTTACAGTCATTATCATACTGCAGTATGAATGATACTCCATATAGAACCAAAAAGACTTTTCTGGCTGATTTTTCACTAGTTTTGCACAGGTAGTACAACTTAAGTATGCAGTGTCTCCCAGCTTAAGAGTGTGGAGGAGATTCCAGGAAACAGGCAGTTGTCAAAACTGGACAAGGCTGTAGAAGGTAATTAAACCCTTAGCAGGACCAGTATCTTCTCCTATGTGCAAGAAGGAACAGAGCCCAACAAAATAATTTCCAGCAGACTGTGTCTACCCAAACAATCAGAACCACTGACCATTGGTTGCTTTCCTGATTCCGTGCTTCTTTGTCCATACTTAATTTTTACTGAGACTGAAAAACTGTCATATTATAGTCAGTGCATGTATTGCGGACTTGGGTAGTGTGTAGCTCAAAGTAACAAGTGCATGTAAGCAAAAAGCTGTGGTCAGTCTGCTGCTCCTTAATGTTTAACATGCCAGTCAGTCACATTTGCAGCCCTGTAAACATGAGAATATTTATCTGGAAGAAATCTACAGAAAAGTAAATGTCATGTTCTACGTTAAGATAATGACCAAAATACAAAACCTGTATCAGTGTCACCAATGTTATTCAAATGCACTGTCACCTCAACTGAAGGACTAATTTCCGTGTTATTAAAACAGCCCCAGAAGATCACAGACCCTACTCCATCTTGAACTACACTTTCCACACAGTCCTTAGTGCAGGCTCCCTGAGATGTTCACGATGCATCATTCACATACAGGCAGAAGAGAGATTCGGTTATGTAACTGCAGTACCTTCACAACATTCACATTGTCAGGTCAGCCCATGGTTTGAACTTGGATTCTCAGGAACTGCTGTGTCCAGAATCTGGATCTTTCAACCACAACAGATGCAACAGCATATCTGTTTAGTAATGCAGCCAATAAGCCTGTCGCTTTTGGACAGGGTGTCCATTCCATTCCATTCCAGCTGCCCAGAATTGTGTACTGTAAGTATTATATATACACCATTTATGTAAGAACGCATGCTTCATACAAGTATGCTTGTGTTTTATTACAGAAACTCAAACAAAAGAACCAGCAGCTAAAGCAGATAATGGACCAACTCAGAAACCTCATCTGGGAGATTAACTCCATGCTTGCTGTGAGAAGCTAAAGTGTAAGGAATGCACACACAGCCAATTGTAAGACATTATTGTACATACATGCAGTTTTCACAAAGTGTGAAGAAAGCAGGAACAAAATGTGTTGAGGTAACAAATCGAACGAGGGACAGAAGAAACAAGTGTGTGAAGTGTGGTACATTTAGCTGCTCATTCATACTACATGGGTGAAAAGAAATTAGTATAACTGAATATCATTTCAGTCGAGGATTTGCTGTTGAGTTTATTCTTGATTACATTTGTAATTTCTTTTAGTCTGTGTGAAAAAAATATGACCCTTTTTAGAAAGGTGTAGCATAAATGTGTAGTAGAATTTAATGTGTGTATTCAGTGCAACACTTATATAATGCCAGAAACTATTCGGCAGATATATACTGCATAATTATAAAGACTATATCCATATGCCATGCGTTAATGACCGTATTCATATTTATATAATGGTTTGCTTAAATATGTTGATAGATTGACAAGTGTGATTGCTAAAAGTGGATTAGCAATATGACTGAAATAAAGAGGCAAGAGTCTGACAAAGCCCTTGAAATATTTCTCTTCAATCACATTTAATAAAGACTAAAGCTTTGTTTTCATACACTCACTGTTCAGCAGGGAAAATCTGTAAATAAATGAAAATGGGAAAGATGGTTAACGGGGGTAGGGGGCTGAAACAGTAACACTTGGTTGAGTGTTAAAAAAAAAACACCACACTTTAGGTATACCATCAAATATGACTTTTACTCATTTTCTTATAAATCATTCATACAAAATTGCAATTATTCTATTCTTTACCACTATAAAAAGATTTTGTTAATTACAGGAGAACTGTAAGAACAGGAGGGAGCAAATCAATCTGAAGAGAGAAAAAAGCCATTGTGATTCAGAGAAGTAATCTAAAGTGGTCATGCAGGTCAGGGCCTCAGACAAAGCTGAAATGAAAAATTGAGTGTGTAATGAATGTTGAGAGACAGATCGTGTAAATGAAGGTGATCCTCCTATAATTTTCACAGACATTTCTAGATGTCATTTCATCTGTTCCATAATCTGAAGTTATAAAATTTGTTTTTCTTATTGCTAATTACAGTTCATTATGCAGGACTTTAACGTCTGCTTCATGTCCCAACAACGTGCAGGGTCGTGTTAGCTTTATAATAGAACAGTTCCAGAATTTTCTATACGTAGCAGATCCAGAATGTAATTACAGATACATGACAGAAATATCCATTTACAGTAGCTGCTGAACATCGTCTCCCTTATGGCTACTGGTTACCGGAAGTCTTTGGTTGTGCATTGGCAGCAGCGTTAGCTTTCAGAAGGTGCCAGTGAATAAACAATGTGTAAATGAGCAACTATGGAGTAAAAGCACATGATGGATTAAGTTTGCATCTATACTCATTACTTGGGCCAAGGGCATAAATGGGCCACGTCCTTTTACAAACAGAGTAGAGAATACATTACAGGGAACAATTTATACAAAATAGATCGTCTGATTCTGTACAGATGTCTTTGTCAATCATCTCCAGATCGTGAAAGTACTACATATATTTTCAGGAAAACAAAGGCAGATTATGCACAGCACATTTAAATATCACTGATAAAATTGTGCACAGTTAGAATTCTAAAATAAAATTCACAATCATAGATCCGGGTGTGATATGAAATTAAATATGAGCGTACTAAACTTGAGTTTGCCAGATGTGGGCCAATGTTTCATTCCAGCTTCACGATCATAACGCTTGAACTACTAGAAACTTAAAAAAATAAACAAAATGTAGACTAACCCTCGGTTTCTTGACGTCTACCACCATATGTCATAACATCCAAAGAAAAGGAAACATTCAGATCAGTGATTTGTGAGAATTTTTGTTCTAACAGATGCTAAGACCATGCAAACTACAGAGATAGATAATCGTGACAAAGTTGCTGCTGATCGTTTACTCTTTATTCATTTCAGTCCAATTACTGTGAAATGGCACTTTTTCTCAGAGCTAATTACAGAAGGCAATGGTTTAGTGGAAATTTCAATAGCCTGCTTGAAAATTAAAGAATATCAAATACGGAATTCTCTCAGCCTGGATTAAAAAGACTTATATGGAGACGGTTTAAATGTCATTTTAGGTGAAAAGTAACTGATTTATAATTAACGACAGGGAGAATGAAACACCTTTGGCTCACAGCTGGCTCATTTAATGCTCAGTCACCTTCAACAAAGGCCACTAAAGCATGATGCTCCTTCAGGTCATTAGACATTCAAATACCTGTTTGAGAAGACACTGGCAGAGCTCCATCCTGCTATGCAGACCAACACTACTGAGACTGTACTGGAGACTGCAGAGTTGGGTGAGGCTCACTAATGCTGCTTATTAATGTGCTCTTGATAAGTTAGTGACAGAGACCTTTTATACTTGTGTTTGTGAACAGGAAAACTGAGGACATGCATCCTGCAGTTGAAGGCAGAGTTGCGCTAAAAAGTAATGAACAGCAAGGTGATGATGTGTCACTAGTAAACAACTAATTCACTGGCGCAGAGAATAAAAAGAAACAGTTGGCCGAAATGTTATATGAATTGAATTCTGTCACAATCAGCGACGAGTGCTGTCTCTAGACAGGATTAACACTTTAAAAGCTACAAAGGCCAATTCACCACTACTTTTCAACTCGTCTGGAAAAGACATTGTGAATTTCAAATCTAGTAAAGGTTTAAAGTTCAATGCATAGAAATCTATAACTGCCGTACAAGGCAATTAGCAATCTTGGCACTGAAGTAATACAGAGTTAAAAGTTTGATAAACCCATTACACTGCCAGTGAATGAATACCAAAATGAATATCATTCTTACTATAAACGGCACATTCAGCTTGTGTGGCTACTAATTGTAGTGTCTCTTTACAGCTCATCTAAAGTACCGATCTAAGGAAAATTATGAAGGAATTACCATATGACAGTTCTGACACAGAAATAATAAACATACGAATGATCTATTCTCCAGGTTGTGAGACGTGAAGAATGAGACTGATATATGGCATGTTTTCAGACTGGCAGCTGAGGGCGGGTTGTGGTTTAGATCTTGATGTATATGTGCGTGGAGAGGCACTGATGCATCCCTCCTGCCTTCTCCCATATTCTCACATGTGCTGGCAAAGACCATCAGTCAGTTATGGCATTTAATTTAAAAAAATCTTCCAGAGAGTCCTGTGGTCAAAAGTGTGCTCTAGGTGCTTGTACCAATGTCCTCAGACAGTCAGTGAGTGATAGTCCACTATGTGGAATAAAGAGGTGCAGTGGCATAAGCAGTGCCCTGCGCTGTGGTCCTCCTCGCCTCCACAGAGTATCCCAGTGCCCCTTGCTGCACACTCAGCAGAGGGCACGGGTCTGGTCAGAGCCGCTCAATCTCCCTGTATTTCTTGCGAAGGATTGAGACCTGGTCTTTGAACAGGACAGGGTCCAGTCTCATTTGTGAGTGGAACAGGGGCATTGAGCCAAACCAGCTGGCAAACTTGTTCATGCAAGTTTGGCGCTGGGCAAAGTGGTCTGGATCTGCCCAACGTGATGCCCGGGATGACTGTAAAGGGAAAAGTACAGTTGAAAGTCAGAGGTAATTCAGAACTCAGGATGTCTTTTCAAAAGTAACCCTAGTTATAGCTTGTAAGAAACCTATTTCAAATTGTAGTCCATCCCATTCCCATTTACTCTGTTCTCTAATTTCAGGATCGGCAGATAAGGTAATACACTGCTCGTGAAAATTAGGGGATATTTCATTATAGGATATTTCAGTTTGAAATATGCCCTCATTTTTGTGAGCAGTATATTTGGGTGGTGGATCATTCTCGGCACTGCAGTCACACTGGTGTGACTGTGTTCTGCTGGTATGAGTGGATCAGACACAGCATTGCTTTTGCTGCCTCCATGTCATTGCTGGACTGAAAATAGTCCACCAACCACCAAATGCTATCCACTTCCTGTAGGCTTTGTGAGGTCTGATGAAGGTCAAGGGCAAAAAACTTTATATAGCGCTTTATACGCATTACTCAAAGCAGCTTTACAATATTATATCTTAAAAGGCCAATTCCAAATTGAGCAAGTCTTGTTCCTCCCAAGGTTTCTTCCTTCTAGATTCAGGAAATTTTTGTCAAGGGCAACAGTGGAAAGGAAAAAGTCCCTGAATATAGAAGACTAAAAAAAAATAAAAAAAAATTGACCCATCCTACTTGAGTGAAGGATTAGAGGATGCTTAACAAACTGTGCTACAGATTAGCTGCTGTCTGATTTTACATCCACAAGGTGGTGCAATAAGGTGAATGTCTTTAATAAAATGGATAGTGACTAAACAAAGGGTTTAAAAGCGCCAGGAGCATTGCTATGACTGATCTACTCATACAAACACAACAACACACAAACATACCACAACCACATCGGTGTCAGTGCAGAGCTGAGAATAATCCACCCCTCTAAACGATAACTTTTTTGGTCCTGACAATTAGGGAACAAAGTAAATGGGACTAAAAGTGTGCAGAAAAACAGTAGGACTACGGACTGTAACTGGAGAGCTAAGAAATGCTTCTATAATGTAAACTTAATATTGCATATACGATGTCACAATCTATTCTAAGTATTCTAAGTATTTCAGTGACACACAATATATACACATACACATATACAACAGGGGAAATAAGTATTTGATACTGCTGCCTTTGCAAGTTTTTCCACCTACAAAGAATGGAAAGATCTGTAATTTTCAACTTCAATTGAGAGAGACGGCATCGAAAAAATAATTACAGCGGTAAGACGTTTCCTGTAGTTCTTGACCATGATTTTGGCCCACTACTCCATACAAATCTCCAGATCTTTCAGGTTTCGGGGCTGTCGCTGGTTAACATTGCGTTTCAAGTCCTGACAAAGATTTTATATTGGGTTCAGGTCTGGAGACTGGCTAGTCCACTCCAGGACCTAGAAATGCTTCTTATGGATCCACCCCTTAGATGCCCTGGCTGTGTGTTTCGGGTAATTGTCGTCTTCAAAGCTTTTACTGAGGGTTTGCTGGCCAGAATCTCACGATACATGATCCCTGCCATCCTCCCTTCAATACTGTGCAGTCGTCCTGTCACTGGTGCAGAAAATCACCAGCAAAGTATGCTCCCATGCCACGTTTGGGATGGTGTTCTCGTGCCTCCAAACACAGCGAGTAAAGTTAATTCCAAAAAGCTCTATTTTGGTCTCATCTGAGCACACAACCTTCTCCCATGCCTCCTCTGGATCATTCAGATGGGTCAGTTGCAAACTTCAAACGAACCTGGACATTTGCTGGTGTGAGCAGAGGCCCCTGCAGGATATTCATCCATAACTGCTTAGTGTTACTAACAGTCATGTTTAAGACTTTGGCCCCAGCTCTCTTCAGGTCATTGACGAGGTCTCAGAATCATCCTTACCTCACAAAGTGAGATCTAGAATGAAGCTGTGAAGCTGGAAGTGTTTCTTCCATTTCTAATAATTGTTCAGTCTAACAGTTGTTGCCTTCTCACCAAGCTTTATAGTCCATCCCAGCCTTTTGCAGGTCTACAGTTTTGTCCCTGAGAGGTAATAAGTTCAAACAGGTGCAGTTAATACAGGTAATGAGTGCAGAATAGCAGGAATTCTTAAAGAAAAATGAACAGGTCTGTGCAAGCCAGAATTCTTGATGTCGGTGGATGATCAAATACTTATTTGATGCAATAAAATGCAAATTAATTATTTAGAATTTAGATATCATACAATGTGATTTTCTGGATTTTCTTTTAAGATCCTGTCCCTCACAGTTGAAGTCTTACTATGATAAAATTACAGACCTCTTCAGTCTTTGTAGGTGGGAAAACTTGCAAAATCAGCAGTCTATCAAATATTTTATTTGCCCACTGTATGTACCCTACTTACAAAAATGAGGAGATATTTACATATATTTTTTTCTGCTGGTCAAACTAAAAGGCCACTCTAAAATGTGCATTTTTAATCACACGGCACAATACCACAGAAGTCGCAAGTTTTGAAGGAGCACTGAATGTGTTAGTGACTGCAGGAATGTCCATCAAAGCTGTTGCCCATCTTCACCATAAGCCATCTACAAATGCGTTTCAGAGAATTGTGTAACCAATATTTGCAATAACACCAGCCCAGGACCTCCACATCCAGCATCTTCACCTCAAATTGTTTGACCAGCCATCTGAACAGCTGCTGCAATCGGTTTGCATAACCAAAGAATTTCTGCACAAACTGTCAGAAACTGTCTCAGGGAAGCTGCATGGTCATCGTCCTCATCAGGGTCTCAACCTGACTCCAGTTCGTTGACTTGAGTGGGCAAATGCTCACATTCAGTGGCATATAGAACATTGGAGAGGTATTCTCTTTATGGATGAATCCTGGTCTTCACTGTACAGGTCAGATTGAAGACTGTGTGTATGACGCTGTGTGGGTGAGCGGTTTGCTGATGTCAACGCTGTGAATCGAATGGCCCATGGAGGTTGTGGGGTTATGTTACGGGCAGGCATATGTTATGGACAACGAACACAGGTGTATTTTATTGATGGCATTTTGAATGCAAAGATATTGAATGTGACGAGATGCTGAGGCCCATTGTTGTTCCATTCATCCATGACCATCACCTCATGTCACAGCATGATAATGTAGAGAAACATGATATCGGGGAGGTGCTAATTGAGCACAATGTGTACTGACATTTGTTGCCAATAAATTGCCATTAATGTCTAATCCACTGGCAACAAAACTTGAGTTATTTTGAGGGCACAGCAAATTGACACTGTTATACAAGCTGTGTACTTTACATTGTATTAAAGTGCCATATCTTCAGTGTTGTCCCATGAAAAGATGGGTGTACTCAATTTATATGAATATACATGCATACACATACACGAGTCAATGCCAAATAAGTGTAATCAGATAAACAAACATCATTTATTAAAAAGTTACTAATAATTTAGCATATATTCAACCTGTGGGAGGAAACTAAGGCAGACACAAGGAGGACCCAAGCTGGTCCACCCTGGGATTGAACCCAGCACCTGCTTGCTGTGAGGCGGCGGTGCTACCCACCGAGCCACCCTTTTCTATGTAATCAAAACTACTATAAAATAAAGCTTAGAATAAACCGACCCTACCTGTCCCATCATGGTCTCCTTGTACTGTTTCTTTTGTGTGACCTTGATGGGGGGTAGCTTAGTGACAGCTGACACTAAGAAGTTCATCAGGATGTCCTCACAGTTAGCAAGCTGGTCCACCATGTTCTTCAGACTGCTGGGCAGGTAGTGGGTGTACAGGTAGTGGTAAAATCTGGTGAGAAATAAGCTTCTGTTAAGGACAACACACGGTGCAAGCACACAGTTTCTGCTAATACACTTCAACTTTTAAGTGTTTGAAATGGAAATAACACGGAATCAGTTGTATATGGGACATATGTCAAATTGTTTATAATGGGATTGCAGTAGCTAATGTGTAAACCTAATATAACTTGCTGTGTAAGTGAAGCAAAGCTGGAACATAACCAGTAAAAGAATTCCAAATGTGAAGGGCCTATTGTATTACACACTAAAGTCAGGAGGTGAATATTTTGTTATGACTTAGAAAAACACACAACCCGCATTTCCTTTGCCAAAAATCAGCTATGGCAGTAATTAATCATATATCCAGATCACTCAAGGGCCAAGGTACTGCAAGACTAAGAAACACAGAACTATACAATATCTGTGATTATTCTTCAAGCAGGTTGGTATTACTATGACCACGGACACAATAGGCTGCTTAAATAGTGTAGTTTGGACTCATATTCCATTAAGTGTTACCGTCAGTATATGTATACTTTGGGTATAACAATGCATTGTGAGGAAAGAAAAACCGTCAGTGTGCACCGTAGAGATTGAAGAGGTCACATGTTCTGTTTAATACGCCATCGAATGCAAATTTTCAGCCCCAGAGGGCTCAACCATACAAGATGCTCTCATACACATTTGCAACTTCTAAATCAATTTAATTGCAGCAGACTAAATGTTCTTGTTCGTTGTTTAAATTATTTTTGATTGATCATTCATTGATTGTTGTTATTCTTCAGAACAAAAAATGTTTTGACTATTTAATATATGTTAAAGACATAATAAAACGGGTTGATTATACTTTTAAACCCTCCGTTTCTAGTAATGCCCGTTAACTGCAGGAGAATTTTCAAGAAAATAGACAAGAAAACGTATTTTGTATATACTTCAGAAATGATAAACTTTTG
Organism: Parotocinclus haroldoi; assembly: GCA_034779995.1. Classification (NCBI taxonomy): domain Eukaryota; kingdom Metazoa; phylum Chordata; class Actinopteri; order Siluriformes; family Loricariidae; genus Parotocinclus; species Parotocinclus haroldoi. The sequence continues at coordinate 22,704 of JAUZST010022631.1, forward strand.
TAAGAAAATTGAATCGTTAGCCTTATGTATTTATTCTAGGGCTATCTAACCGGTTTACTCTTAAACATGACAGTTTATTAAATTTAAAACCCCTAACTTTATCTAATTGTGTATGTTTGGACGGACATTCAGTTGCTGGGAAAAATGATTTCATGTTGATTCGATAATTGAATGAATGAGCAGGTCTACAGGTGTTAAGAATAAAGTGCTCGATTCATGTACAGTTTACAACACTAGAGCACTGGTTAGGATTAGTCGGTTTCATCATGGCATTAATGCTTAATGGATTTATCTACAAACTTTAAACTGATTTTGTTGCGTTTTCGCCATTAGTAGCAAGATTAGTCCTCAGTTAATCTGTGCCAGTACCTGTGATAAATGGCGGCTCCTGTCAGAACCATGGAATAATCGTTTGTCCATTTGGATGTGTAGCCCCAGCGCTCTTTATTACTGTCCCAGAAATGACTGCGTGCAGGGTAGCCTACGATCCTCTCTGGGAAACTCTGCCACACAGTGAAGGCAAAGTCGACCTGCAGAGCATACAAGAAACACAAATGCATCATGAGCAGCCATTCACCAACTCTCAGATCCACTGTTCAGCTGTTTTTTTTTTTGTTTGGGTTTTTTTTTTTTTAATTGAGAGCAAGCGGCTGGGCCAGAGCTGAGAGCAAGAGGAAATCATTCTCACAGCAGCAGCAGACCCTGAGAAAGTTACACGAACGCAAGCGCACGCGCACACGCACTCCCAGGCACTGCTGTTAGATGCCCTACTTTTTCCAAAGATCAAAGCTTTTAAACAAATAATTACTGAATCACATCAAACACATCAGAGCCTGAACCTCGGCTGGATATAAAATCAGCGGTGAATTAAAAACAGCTTTATAAAGCACGCACTCGCGCACTGCAACTTCAGAGATCGCTAACAAGGCTGTGCACCAAGCCCAACAGCGACGACAGCTGCATTGGCATATTGAACCTGATGCCACACCTACTGTGAGTAAACCAGCCTGCACGAAAATAGATGAGTGGTGCACGGTTTCCCTCAGCCAGCGGCTGATAAGGAATGATGGAAATATGGAAAGCTGTAGGTATTCTTGCGTAGCTCCAGCTGTCTCGTACCAGAGTCTGTTCCATAACTGTTCCTCAAGAGCTTACATACAGTCCTAGTTTTCTGCACAGTCATATGATAAGGGGCAGGAGTGTACGTGCCTGTGGGAGTGAGAAGAGCAGCTGGAAAGGAGAGAACTGGAGGAACAGCTTCATGCTGACACAGCTCATCACCACAGGCTGTGGAGGTCTGCCAAGACGGCGCTCATCAGAGACTGGCAAGTTTCCACCAAGGTACTGGAGCTAAACGCTTATGGAGCCGTCCTAAAATGTTTCACATTTCCAGTGCACTGCAGGGACCGTGACCATTATGCAAAATAACACAAGTGACACAAAGTGCACAATGGAAACAATGTTCCCTCACACAGCAATTACGCAAGATGTTCGAAAATGTAAACCAGCTGTGTTGTGCAGTGCGGTTAAATGCTTTGAGCCTTATTTTCACTCGCAAGTGAAAATACTCTAGCATCAGCATCGAGCCAAATATGTCACTGTCCTGAAATTATGCTTTTTTTATCTCATCCAATTAGGCACTATACGATGAAACCAAAAGAACGTTTGGAAGGATGCTATCAACATATGCTGTCATCATTAAACAGAAGTGGACCGTGTTAATTGGTGCTTCAGCGAGAAAATAAAACAAAAGGTTCTCTTGACAGAAAATGGAGTTGTCAAGCGTGGAGGTCTTCACAGCACAACAGAAAATGCTTTTCTACGGCCTACATAATCACACAGGCTCGTTGTCACGTGCGATCCATGTGCTCCTGTGCTGAACGAAGTGTGTGACAAAGTGTGTGATGCCAGGGCTCACTTCATGTATTTGAAAAACTAAATGCAGAAGAAAAGCCTATTTTATTGTGTGCAGCTGTGCTGTGGTAAACATGATAGCGGGTTCTCAAACAACCTTTTCAGAACTAGTGTAATTAGTCTTTTCAGTAAAACAGAAAAAATTTATGACCGAATACTGATGCAATTTAAAAGGGCACAACTGTCAAGACAAACTATAATTCATAAAAAAAAATTAAAACACTGGCATGGATTGTTTGTATTTTATAGCCAAATAATTATATCAGTGGCACTCTGGTCCAGTTTGACATAAGGACATTATGCCATTTGCCATAATGTCAATCACCATAACATGTACTGCTCACAAAATTAAAAGGATATTTCAAAATTAATATGAAACAATTAAAATAGGAAGCATTTCAGCATTACGGAAATTAGATGCGATTACGCAAACTCCGTTATCGCGATTAAGTAGTAAGCCATATATTCATGGGGATGAAGAGAGAGATAACCTGTCATACCTCTGTGGTTGAGAGCACCGTGTCCTCATCTAGACTCAACACAGCATCAGTGATGATGCTGTCATAAGGCAGAAAGCGACTGCTCATCACCTGCAGAGACAAACCAACAAAAACAATTACAAAAGCTTGTAATACTGTCTTACTGTACGCGTCAGGGTCGCGCACATCAGAGAAATATAAAAGCAGTTATAAATGAAAAAGAAAGAACTTTCTTATCGTTTCCCCTGCTGACTTATTTCAAAGCTTTTAAAATGTTAACATATTGTGGGAAGATTGAGGTTTCTGGTCTATGAGTAATGCATGTTAAGCTTTTGATATGCAATACCTGACATATACATGATGCACATATGATTTGAAAATAAAAAGAGATGTAGGTAAGAAGCATACACTATAGATATAAATCGTGGATGTTAAATAAGCAAAAATAAGGAGTGCTACATATAATGTTAGGTATTTGCATGCTGAAGATCAGTACACCATTGCCAATATCTCACGTTAGAACACAAAATCTTAAGTTTATTATTGTGATTATGACAGTTCCGCTGTTGGCATTTCCACTCTACCAGGCACCCTGCTGCTAAAACATCATCAGACCATGCCTTTCAGTCAAGGTTATTTCCCAATAACTGCTTATTACACTGACAATAAACACACACGTCCACAAACGCACACAAGGGAAGAAAAGCTTTTCGATACCCTGCTGATTTTGCACGAGGTCTTTAATTTTTATACGCTTCAACTGTGAGATGCAGAACTTTTTTTTTTAATCCACAAAATCACATTGTATAAATTTAAATAATTTGCATTTTATTGCATGAAATATGTATACAAAAGAAAAACAGAATTACATTTTTGGTACAGAAATTGCAATTACAGAGGTCGGTACACATTATTTGCAACACACTGCAGCAGAGTTTTTGGCCTGCTCCTCCATACCAAGCCAGTCTCCAGACCTGAACCCAACAGAAAATCTCTTGAGGGAGCTGAAACTCAATGTTGCCCAGCGACAGCCCCGAAACCTGAAAGATCTCGAAAAGATCTGTATGAAGGAGTGGGCCAAAATCCCTGCTGCAGTGGGTGCAAATCCTGTCCAAACAGGATCTACAGGAATGTCTGACCTCTGTAATGTTTTTTAGATTCCATCTCACAGTTGAAGTGTACCTACGGAAAAGAAAACCTGACCTTTCCATTCTCTGTAGGTGGGAAAACATTGTATCAGTGTATCAAATACTTATTTTCCCGACTGTATGTGGTGGAAAAATATATGAAGAGCTTCGGGCAGAGAGCCATTGGTGCAATATTGACACTCCTAAGAACGTCTCTCAGCCAATCAAATTGCACTATTATGCAAACTGTGGTTAAATTTAATACATGGCTGCCCCTATGAGCAAATGAGTGTGTTTTTTAAGAAGGATTTTGTCTGATGTAACTCAGCATGAAACATAGGTCTCCAGACAAAACTCGTGTACCACCTATTGAATGTCTTTACAGGAAAGGTTAGACAAAAGCAATGTTATGCTTCTTGGCAGTCATCCTGGTGGTGAAGGTGATGTGCAAATATAACTGGAGAGTTTATGTTACAATCTTTTGCAAATCTCCAAGATTCCCTAACCATCTTCACTGTGTGTGAGGGCTCCTGTTAATTTCAACATTTTCAGAAAAGAATATGCTGGTCATTCACGGTTATAGTGTTTGTCTGATTTCTGAAGGCTACAAACATGTATTACTAATGTGTGTGACCATCTAAAGCTTTACAGTTCCAATGAGAGCCCCAGTACAATGCTCAGTAAAAGGGAAAACTAAGATCACATGGGTAGTAATAAGGATCTTTAAGAATGGTGAACATTCATTCATTCTATATGACTATTTCAGATCCTTTAAAATCCCTAAACGAAACCCTTGCAGCTAATTGGATACTGACTAAGCAGATAGTTGTGACTTACCTGTCAAAAATTTTCCTCACTAAACTTTGGCAAAACTAAACAGGTATTCCAGGATAGTGAACATGAATACATTTGGGTTGGAGATATTGTTATTTAATGCTGTTATTAGCATCCGTGGCCATTTCAACGACACACACATGTTCACATCTATACACAAGGTTATCTCAAGGTAAACGGAAAATGCATACTTTGACTTTTTCTTTAAAGACAAGATCATCCCTCAAATATGTTTTGTCTGTTTAACATTTCATTTGATTTAAGACATTTATTTATTCATTTTATTTAAGTTTTCTATACCATCCCAAATTTTTGGGGTGTTTTTTATTAAACAAAAGCAGTATAGCACTGCATTTTATTGAGTATCTGAATTTGACTTCTGTTTGACTTCTAAATGACAGAAAATTTGTGTTCTGAAGAAAGTGCTAAGCATCTTTAATAAAAGGTCACAGTTTAGAATGGAAAGTTTCATGCTGCACCTGGCATCTGCAATTATTAATAGACTCTGTGCTGCTAACCAATAAGTAACTATATTTTCCCTTTTCTCTCCGAGCTGATGTTTGGTACCAGTGCCAGCTTTACTCTCTTATATTCCTCCACCTCAGCATCACTCTTTCGTTATTTAATTTTAAACTGATTACAAATTTAAATTGTATTATTAATTCATTTTACTATTAATACAACTTAATTATTTCAGTTAACATCTAGGCCACCCAAGGAGGATGGGTCCCTGTTTGAGTCTTGGTCCGATCAAGATTTATTCCTTCTACATTCAGGGAATTTTTCCTTTCCAATGTCACGCTCTATTTGGGATTGGCCTTTTAAGATAATATAATATTGTAAAGCTGCTTTGAGACAATGCTCCGTTGTAAAAAGTGCTATATAAATAAATTAGACCATTTAGACATAGCAACTGTAAGACGGGTTGGTACACTTAACAGCCTTTCAAAGGCTTCAATTTAATAAAGAATCTCAGCAAGCAACATCTATATAAACAACTCCATCTATAAATAAAAAATAAAATCAACCTAGATTTAGTCAAACTTTTTGTATTACACATAAAATGAAGCTTGTTGAAATGGGCCACATGAAAGTGAAACTATAACATGGTAATGTGTCCACATGTGTTGCTTCTCTGCCAGCAGATGGAAGCAGAAGCGCACAGCTCGAGTTGTGGTTAGTAGATGATAAGGAAGTAATTACACAGAATATACTGACTGGTAATCAGTGGGAATGAGTAGCAGCTGGCCTGCAGTCTAGTTAAGAGTGCCAGGTGCCAGTGTGCAGTGCTGTGGCATTTTAGAGGCAAAGAGGGCATGGCATTTAGATGTAGGTGTTTGAAGAAAAAGAAACAGAATGTTGTAGAATGTTATACAAGTGTATGCTAAAAAAGAGATGTTAAAAAGAAAATATTGAGGGAAGGAATTCTACTAGTTTATTTGATGAATTTGCATTATTCATCTTAGAAGTGTAAAAGACAAAACTTGAGTTTAAAGCCAGAACAAACAAAGAGGAGAAGGATATTTAAGTTTGGGAAAACTTGTGTATGATCTCGGCCTTAGTTTGTTGGTTTTGCTCCTTTATTTCCTATTTTTGAAGCAGTGACACCATTTTGTGCTCAGACCTTTTTCTTCCCATTTCCAACTATTTCTGCGCATCACCACTGGCTCAGACTCTGACTCAACCCGAGTAGTGCACTGCTAGAGCATACGTCTGGTACAAACAAGATCCCCAGATTGCATCTGTCACTAAGTGCACAAGCACACACTAACAAAATTACTGTCCTCAGTTTCCAAATGCTTATTGAGTGTTGTTAAATGGAAAGGTGATGTAACATAGTGGTAAACATGCCCCTGTCCCAGCTTCTTTAGAACATGTTGCAGGCATCAAATTCAAAATGAGTGAGTATTTGCAAAAAGTGATATATTTTATCCCTTTGAACATTAAGTATATAATCCTTGTATTCATTTGAATGTGGGTTGAACAGGATTAGCAAATCATCATATTCTGTTTTTATTTACGCTTTACACAACTTCACTGGAATTGGGGTTGTAAGATAATCATATTCCATACTGATTATTATGTCAGTGTACAATAGTGTATGGATGATAAAACTGTTAAATATCACCCAGGCCTAATTCCTATACTAACTGGGACTGCTATAATATATTACCCCCTGGCCACACACACAGCCCCGGCTCAAGGGAGCTACTTTAGCACTTTGTAAACAGAACAGCCACCAGCACAGGAATCCACAGGCTGACTGACACTATACTCTACGTCTCTAAACCCAACAGAATCTTATTCCTCTCGTGCTAAATGCAGATAGAGAGAGAGAGACTCAGATGGTTATCAGGAGACTTAAGAGACGCGCGTGTTAGCAGCCCAGTTTATAACAGTGTAACAAACTGAGAGATCCAAATTAACCCTTTGTAGAACCCAGTTAACATAAATTAAACTGATTCTTTACAATATTTCTACAAATTTCTAAATGATTTCCACAGTTGTAGAAATTTGGTTTATGCCAAATGAGCATAAAATTGTTTCACCTGTCCTGTAAAAAGATGGCTACTTTTGGGTAATGCACCTCTTGATGAGAGATCGGTGACAGAAGTTGAGAGAAGGTGCATCATTTAACTGACGAGCAGCTCTCAGTTTTATTGTCCAGCATTCGTGGTGAAGTGACACAGTGCCACAACTACTGCCATGATGGAGAGCCACTAAATAGAACAGTCCGTCACCCCTAGTAGTGATACAAGGAACACTAACAACTCAACGATATTTGTAGAACATCCTGCGGCCATGTTGCCTCTCATGGCAGGGCCTCCGACTGGCATTTTTCAGCAAGATAATGCTCCCACACACGAGGGTCTCTGACAGATTGCAACATTTCCTTGGCCTGCCAGTCACCAAATTTATTACGGACTGAACATTTACAGGACCAGATGGGATACCAGCTTGTGTGTGCAGGATCTACAGACCCAGCTGCAACACATGTAGGAAAAGTGTCCCACAGGATACCATACAGAACTCCATGCCCAACCCCACTTCATCTTGTATTCAGGCTAGAAGTAGACTAACTTTAGTGTATGACTGACCCCAATAAACGTATTTACGTCTATTCGCTCTAATATTGTAGCATTGACATACATGCAGTTTTATTCAATTCTTCTTGGTGAGCCATCTTTGTCAGAGTATATTATAACCCATAGTTGTGAGAGCAGCTACTGCTGCTGGTGGTGGGGTTGCAAAGTAAAGGTTTACAATAAAGATTTATGACTGCAATAATCTCACAAGTGTCTTACATGTGAATTGCATTTTGTTTGATCATGCAATTAATGCCACTTAATTTTGAAGCAGTCAGTTGTAAGCTCATCAGGGTTTCACTAGCACCTGCTAAGCTGTCACACTAAACCTATCTGATGCCAGGAGATACTATATAAAGCAGTTAAAGCAAGGTGGGATGAAAATTAATCTATATTTCGGTATGAGTGTGTATTAAGTAATTTATGATTGAATCTTGAAAGAAAATATGTTATGTTGTAATTTAACCTGTTGTTAGGCATACGCTCACAGCATGCAGAAAGGAAAATACTTCAGAAAATTTGTGTTCTCACGCATGCGATTGTGTAATCCTGTCAGCAGACCTACCTTGTTTTCTCCTTCAACTACTATGATGGGCACAGAGGTGGCAGGCCATCGATGCTTGGCAGGTAAAGGCTTGTCACAATTCCATAACACTATAATCTGATAGATGGAAAAATAGGATGGGGTGATAGAGGCAGAAAGGCAGCAGGGAAAGAAATGCGGAGTGAAGACGAGGGGTAAAAAAAAAAAAAAAACATGAGTAGGAATGACACAAATATCACCTCTGTGTCTATTCATTCCTTTAATATACTCATATAACTCTGTTACTGCCATTTCTGCTCTTTGGAAAAGACAGGCATGGTAATTCAAACCACTTCAGCTTAAATCGTCCAGATGCATATTTAAATGTGTTAAGTCTAGCCAGTGCAGGCCGCTACATTAATAAAGAAAACAAAAATACATTTGTGGTCACATATCGCAATAAAGGGCAGCACGGCTAGATCTTAACATTTACATAAATCAGTGATTCACAGCTTCTGGCTAATTTCTATTTCTTCCTTAGAAGCGTCTTAGTAATTACAGCAGACTTTGGCAACTTCTTATTTTTTACATCAACACTCATAAATGCGTTATGTGGGAGGCTTTATGATTGGGTTGGCTTCAGGCTCAGCGCTGAGGTGCTGGCCTACGACGTAACAACAAACTGCCTCCAGCAAGAGCTCTCCAAAATCCCGATCACAGCAACCGGCTCAGCCCAGGCTTTTTACATCCCTCACTTTTAGGGGCACAATGAGAATTTATTGTTAGGTTTAGAAAGCACTCTGATTACACATTTTACCAAATTTGGATTGTAAATAGTGGTTAAAAACAAAATTTGTGTTCTGTGATTGAAGGTGCTAAGAAGCACAGAGCTGCCAGTTACTGAGGTATATTTTTAACACTGATTAACTGCTTCTCCTTCTGACACTAATTAGAGAAACTGAAAGGCAGATGGCATCTCTATCAGCTTCCCCTTGTTCTGGGGTTTTACGTGTGTGACAGCACACACACAGCACACACACAGCACACACACAGCACACACACAGCACACACACAGCACACAGAGCGAGACACAGAGCGAGACACAGAGCGAGACACAGAGCGAGACACAGAGCGAGACACAGAGCGAGACACAGAGCGAGACACA